>PVHT020000143.1:1464226-1487012 GCA_004024745.2 Catagonus wagneri
GTGGGTTGACGATCCGGCGTTGCCGTGAGCTGTGGTGTAGGTTGCAGACGCGGCTCGGATCCCGCGTTGCTGTGGCTGCGGTGCAGGCCAGTGGCCACAGCTCCGATTAGACCCCTAGCCTGGGAACCTCCACATGCCGCGGGTGCGGCCATAAACCCGCGGCCATAAAATGACAAAAGGCCAAAAAAAAAAAAAAAAAGAAAAAAAAGAAATCCCATTTCGGAGTTCCCGTTGTCGCTCAGTGGGTTACTAGTATCCATAAGGACATTGGTTTGATCCTTGGCTCCGCTCAGTGGGTTAAAGATCCAGCACTGCCAAGAGCTGTGGTATATGTCACAGACGTGGCTGAGATCCCACATTGCTGTGGTTGTGGCATAGGCAAGCAGGTGCAGCTCCAATTTGACCCTTAGTCTGGGAACTTCCATATGCCACACCTATGGCCCTAAAAGGAAAAAAAAAAAAAAAAACGGGGAAGTCCCATTTCCACCCACAGCCCCCTAAAATTTATTTATCTTAACAGAGCTTTATCATTACGTCCAAATGTCAAAATAAGTTTTTTCATAGGTCATACCTATGTGCTATCTTATCAGGGTTCATGTGCCATAATGGTATCTAGTAATGATATATATTTTTCTATCCCCTCATTTTCTATTCTTTATAAATCTATGGCTTTCATAACTCTCTAACACACATGCAGGCTCTTGCCTCTGTATGAATGCTCCCAGACTCTTCCATCCACTTATCCTGTCCTCATTACTTCACCATCAGAAAACAAATACCATTGGACTGCTTGATATGCTATAAGATCCCTAGTGGCAGAGAGGTGAGTCCCAGGGCCCAGATCCCCCTGACAGGGTCACCATTTCACTACCAAAAATTCTTTTAGAGAGGAGGTGCCTCTGCCTGGCTGGCAGGCCCTCCATGGGACTCTCAGAAGTGTGAGCTCTGACCAGTGACCTGAAGCAGAAATAGAGGTCTGAGGTGCTCAGTAGGGAAACCAATGGAGGGGGTCAGCTACCTACCTCTCTATGACCTGTCAGGAGTGGAAATGGAAGTTTTAGGGGGCTGGGAGTGGAAATGGGATTCATTACAAGGGAAAGGGTATGGGGGGGGTACCTTGATTTAATCCTACTAATTATAAGTTTACTATTGGCCTACAGTCCTCAGTCCAGCTCAATACCTCTTCCCTGTCAACAGCATGGGCTCTGGGGTCAGATCACTTGTGTTCAAATTCTAGTATTTTCTCATCACTTTTTATTATTTTTAAAAGTTGTATTCACACACTTTCAAAATCCTACAGTTAGTCTGTGCCACCACCAGTTTTAGGAGCTCTGGGTTCCCACCTCCTCCATCCTTGCTCCAGCCAGGCTGAGAGGCTGACAGGAGGGCAGAAATGCTGGCCCCACTCCCAGTTCCCCTCTGGACTGCAGAGAGGAAAGCCAGCATCTCTGGGCCCCAGCAGCAGAGGGCACCATGCTTCCCTGAGCATCTTCCTCCAGTTTTGACTGCACCAACGAGACCAGAAAGAAGCAGGGCCTATAGTCAAAGGAAGGCTGAGTCCCCTGTCACCTTTTGATGTTCTAAGGCTGGAAGCAGTCCGCCTTTTGAAGGGGCTTGGAGAAGCATCTTCTGGGCTCCTGCGAACTCTAGTGGCCCAATTTGTCCAAAGTGCTGGGTAAGCCCACCTGCTCCCCCAAGAACCACTGGGAAGTCTTGCCTTTGGCGGCCCAGCCCATGACCACCACACCAGACCAGGGGTTCCTAGTGTGGGACTGGGGTCTGGAAGCCCCATGGATAGAAAGGGCTACTCAAAGGTTTTTCTCAGTCTTGGCCAGACCTGGGATGGTGGAGGGAGGGCCTGGCCTGAGTCTGGCTGGCTCAGGGAACTAATACTTGATACAGATGATCCAGTATATCTTTGAACTGAGAGACAGGAATGTATATGTACACAAGTTATTTATCTTCTGGTAGAGGCCAGACACTCATCCTTGTCCCATTACTGCCTTGGTAACTGGGAGGTAAAAATATAAATTTCTAAGTTTCTCTTTTCTCACCTTGAGCACATGGACTGACTCTGATCACTGATTGTGGAACCCAGAGGTCTCTTATGGATCATTCCAGCACTAGGCTGATAAAGGCTTAAAGCATGAAGGTAGAGGGCCATCAAAGACACACCTTGAGTGAAGAAGTGGGCCTAAAATGTGGAACCTTGCATTTGATCATAATTATTTAGCATGATATGCTTGAAGTATGTAGAACTAAATACTTGTTTTATTTTCATATAATTGATTTATACACATTAAACATTGATATATACACATTAAAAATTGATTATAGATTAATTAATATAAACAAATGTATTCACATTCTATGATTGTCAGAATGTACCTGCTTCGATTCCATTAGTATTGTCATGGAGCAAAATTACATTTCTGGGCTACTGTCTTTGTATATAAAAACTACCTTAGTTAATTTAAGCATTGTAATAGGAAGGTTTGTTTCATTTTAAAGTCTAAAAAAATCTGAGCTAGATTTTGTATAATCTGTGCTTCTCAACCCCTCTGCGGTCTAGGCATATTCTTTACTGTGTTGTACCTTAAGAGAGCTAAACCTCATGTTAGACTACAGTCTGTGAGCTTGTAGGTTCCAGTCTTTTTCACCTTTAGTTTTGCCGCTGTCTCTGGCCTCAGTGTCCTCACCTGTAAGGAAGGAGTCAGGTGAAGTTATCACCAAGGTCCCTTCAAGCATGAATTTTGCATGACTAATCTATTGTAGAACACAACTGAATTAATAGTTCTCTTGTAGTTCTCTTGGGTCTTTTACTATTGCCAGGAATCATGCTGGAAAGTTAGAGGTATCACATGGAATGGACAGAGAAACACAACTAAATAATGGCTTATGTTTTCAAATAGAAACTTTGTTAGCGATGTTTTAGGGAGAAATAAGTTTGGAAAATGTTCTTGAATATTTCTGGGTAAAGAAGTAGAAAATGGATGTGTCCTTTTAAATGTTTGATTACATCAAGCTTTCTGTTCAGTATACTGACAGTGCAAGCTAGTTAGGAAGGGCAGAGTCCCTGACTTAGGCCTGTGCAGTGTTGGGCTTTGAAGTCAAAGCGCGTTTGGCTGCTAAGCTTGGACCCTGGCGCCCGAACGCTTAGCTGTGAGGCTGAGGCGAGTTCACCGCACGCGGGCGAGGCGCGGCGGGCCGCGAGCACTTATTCTCCCCATGGCGGTCCCTGCCCGGGTACCACACTCTTCTCACCTGTGCAGAACCCAGGAGGGTTAGCAGCCCAGGTGGCTTAAATGGGGACCGGTGAGGTGATTTGTTAGCTTTTTTTTTTTTTTTTCTAACTTGGGGATTTAATTCCTGTTAGGGGTCGGGGCGCCTGTTTTGTGGATGAGGGTGGGCGTGAGGACGGTGCCCACAGCTCCACCCCGCCCTTACCAGGGACCAGCGGCTGCGGACGTGACCGCCTCTGCCCCCGCCGCCCCAGTACTCGCGTGCGGCCAGCAGAGGGCGCGCCCTGGAGCCGAGCGCCCCACGGCCGCCACCTGCGGGGCCTGGCCAGCCGGGTGCGGGGCGCGAACCGGCTGGGAGCGCGTAGCGGGCGCGGCGGCGGCGGCGGCGGCGGCGGGAGGAGGAGCCCGGAGCGCGGCCGAAGGACACCCCGTCCTCCAAGTGCTGCCGCTCGACTGAGCCGGCCCTGGCGGCTGGACCACACTTCGCTACCGCCCCGACCCCAGCTCTCGCCCGCCCAGAGGCGGACCGGCACCGGAATAGCGCTGGCCCGGAGCGACGGGAGCGCCCAACGCCTGCTCGGTCCGGATACCCGCCGACGTGTTGTGTAAGTGAACAGCTGGGAGGGGGAGACCTGTGTGTGTCCGTCGGTTTCTGCTCCTCAGCGTTGCCTTTTTGATTTTTCAGTGGCATAAACCTTTGAGTTAAAAGAGGCTTTGATTAAACCGGACCTTTCTCGGCAGCTGTCTCGAATTGAGCCTCACAGCTCCTAATTGGGGACTTAGCCCCCGGCCCCTCCGCCTTGCTCTGAGCCCCCACATTAAAGGGTTTGCATTACGAGTAGCAGTTTCACATCCCTCCTTCGTACCTGAAGATTGAATGAAGATTTTCTGGTAAAAGACTTGCCTATGAACATTTAATTTATATGCCAAGCTGTTAAGCTTGTGCTCTGAATGGCCGGCAAGTCAGGAGCAAAGTGTGAGCTCGCATTAGAGCAGTGGGGAGAATGAATCTCGGGGTGAACTGTGATGCAAATGGAAATAAAGGGGAGTTGATGGGTTAGATCCTTCAGCTCTTAGAAAAGGGATCTGAGAAGCAGAGCGAAACAGTTGGGGTTGTTTCTCTTCTGTTTTCCTCCCCATTCCTTATGGAAATAGGTTAACATAAAATTATAAACTAGTGAACGTTCTTACCAAAGATTCCATTGTTTTAGGATCTGGTCTTTATTGTATTTATCTTAGGGAACATTTTGGTTAAGGATTCATGAATAAGGAGTCTACTTTCATTATGACAAAGTATAAATCACATCAAGATCAACAGTTGAATATCTTTTTTTCTTTGAATGAGGATGTTTTCAAGTACCTAAAATACAGGTACCATATATAGATGGGAAATAACTAACATTTAGGTATTGTGCCTGACATGTGCAATAGCTTGCTCTGGAAAAACAATAGCTTCAGTTTTTAACTTCTTTCTTTTGCCATCAAAAAGTACGTATTAGGCCCATGATCTTATAGCAAAAAAGGTACTTTAAAATCATGGACCAACGTCCAGTCCATTTTAGTATCACCTCTATTGCACTCCTGACAGATCAGCCACATTTTGAGCAAACCCTTCAGTGGCAAGGGGCGCACTGCCTTGTGAGCTATCCCTCCTTTCTGCTATTGTCAGCAAGGCCTTGTTTACACTGAATTGACAACTGCTTCCTTGGACCTGTTTCTCATTAGCCTTCCTTTTGCTAATAGCCCTCCAACTTGTGAAATTACATGTGGAATTTTTCAGCAGAGGAGCTCTAAAATTTTCATCCATCTGAGTCTATGACCAAAAAACTTAGTAAATGAAAAGTTTCAAGTGGTACAGAGTAAGAGTGAAAGGCTCTTTTACTTGACAGTCTTTCAGGTCCCTGAGCCTCAGCTTCCTCTTCTGTAAAACGGGAATAATATACTCTAGCTATTTATAAGGTTGTTGCGAGAAGTAAAATGAAATAATGTTCATAAAGTACTTAGCATAGTTGTCTAGAAGTCAGTAAGTGTAAGTTATCTTCACTAAATAATCTTTCCTTTTATGTTTCCTTCTTTACCTAAGACCTTTCTCTGTGCTCTATAGCACAAATTGAGCTTAATGATTCAATCTAATCTGAACAGGGTAGCATACAATGAATTCCTATCTTCAAACAAAATCACCTCATTTTGTATTGACTTTTGTAGTAAATACACGAAAGTTGACCCCCAAAAATCTCACCACTACACACACACACACTTTGCTGTCAAGGTAGACTGTATTTATTTTTTTTAATTATATGGTTAAAATTTTCTTGAGTGTAAACTTTTTTTCTCTTCTATTACTTTAAGCCTCTCTCCAGTTTCTAGTTGGTTAGATGTGTATTAATCTTGATTGTGACATTCATCATGTTAACTCTGCCTGGTTTTTAACTCTGTTTTTTTGTGTCACCTGCACATGTGATGAGTTTATTTACTGGACATCCAAGTCATCAATAATACATGGGACAGTGCCTTTTGCCGTGGTGGCAAATCTAGAAGCCTGTGACACGTAGAAAGTCCTAGACTTTTGGAGCCTGGTTTTGGAGGCTGGCTACTAACTTTGTGACCTTGAGAAACTTCTTTTCCATATCATAGACTGAGATTAGGAACAGCTACCTTTCAGGTAATTATTAGATTTCAAAGTAATGTACTGAAAGTGCCAAGTAGAGTACTGGTTGGGAATCTAGTTGGCCATCTGTAGATATTGCTGAGACAGTTAATGAATCAGCTGAACTCAGCTAGCACTGTCCTTCATATCTAGCCCATAGATCAGTTTTTCTCATAGGGACAGAATTTTAATCAAATGCCATGCTAAAATTAAAGATCTTGAGTATTCTCTGATCAGAAAGGTAAATGATATTAGTTTAGAAATGACTGATTCTTAGAGTTCCGTGGTGCCCTACCAGTTACAGATTCAGTGTTGTCACTGCTGTGGCTTAGGTTCAATCTCTGGTCCGGGAATTACTTCTGCATGCCACGAGCATGGCTGAAATTAAAAAAAAAAAAAAAAAAAAAAGACTGATTCTTAGTGAACTGCTAGTTCCTAGAAATCTCTAGTATTTTTCTCCCAAGTAGTCCTTGCTTTCTGATTAAATCTTGAATTTTGCCAGAAATTGGTATTAAAATTAAGTTAGTTTATAATGCCTAGGAATTCTAATGCTTTCCTTCACTTTTGAATTTTAAAAAAATTAGGGGAAAAAGTGTGTTTGAGTCTCTAGCCTCTTGAGTCTTCCCTCCTTCTCTGTTTTTCTAAAGGTTGTCAGAATATTTCTTAGCTTACATCTGCAGGTTCTCCCTGGAACATAATTCACCAGAATTTGGAGACTTGAATTCTTTTAGAGTGACCTCTTCTGCTTGTACCTTGATTGTCTCTTAAATGAGGTTTCTTCTGTCCTTCCAGCTGAAAGATCATTTGCTCTTTAAGAAAGTAAAACAGTTGCTGAACAGTTCTGTTTTCTTTCTCTAATTAATTACTATACCATCTGCCTTGGGTTTGGAAATTTTTCTTTCTTTTTTTTTTAAATTGGAGCCTGTTTTCCCGATTAAGTGTACTCTGACAGAATGGTGGTGGAGAAATACAACCAAGCGAGGCATTATAATGTTGAAAGTTCGGAGAGTAATAAATTAGGAGTTGTGGAATAAAGGATGCCTCTGAAAGGGCTAAAGGTGACATGAATTAGTGGAGCTGGGTAAGTGTCAGAGTCCTGTGAACTGGAGAATGAATGCCCAGCTTAGAACTGTTCTAATTCAGAATAGTTCTAACATCACACTGGCCAGACAACACTGGCCCAAACACTACTGTGAGCTTGTGGCTTCTGCTTGTTGAGAGTGCCCTGAACGAGTGCCCTGAACGAGGTAGAACTACACATAGTTCAGTTTAATTCCCAACATCTAACACACTTTGAAGTACATGGATACTTGATAAACAGCCAAACTTTAATTAACATTCATTACGTGCCTCTATGTGTGAGAACTGTTCTGTGCACAGTAACAAAAGGAGAAATTGGCTGCTGCTCTAGAGGAATATTTAATCTCACTTGGGGAGGCAGCACTTGTAAATTAAATAGGTTGGACATGGGCTCAAGAAGAGAATACTGGGTAATTCCCGGAAGTCTGCAAGAAGGAGATGGGCTTTCTCTAAGCCTTCAAGATGGCACAGATTTGGTTTGTGCAGGGAAGAGGGGAAAGGGTGCTGGGTGGAGATCCGGAGGAGGTGGTGTTTTCTAACCCCAGGGCAGGCTAGCAGGAGAAAATGGGCATGGGTGTGTGTGGTGAGGATAATAGCCTGAGTGGGGAGGAAGTTTCCTTGGATTAATGAGAAATTTAACCCAGTAGGAAAAAGGGTTTTCTGTTTTGTTTTTTTAAGAATGTTTAAGTTAAACGTACCTCTGCCTCTACCTCACTTCCACTCGCCGTCCTAAAATACTGTGCCATCAGCTACAGAGAAGAGGAACTCTATAATGATGCCTTAGCAGTGTGGTATATGTATCATGAGAAAAATTATCAAAATTTAAACTGCAAAACTTTCAGAATTCTTGGTCCCAAAGGACCTAGAGTCCAAGCAGATTTGGACGCTGTGTTTTCTCATGTCTCCTCATAAGAATAATGGTTCTTTTAAGTATTCAAGATTATGTGTGCTACTGCCTGAAATTCAATTTAGTGCATAGCAGTTAACACTTTTAGATTACTGTTACTGCTTCCCAATTGTTCTAAAATACGTGAGGTTGTTTCACTACATAATATAAAGACTGACTAACCTTGAATATGTAGGGGAGGGAAAAAAATCATCTTCCTCTATCCTCTTAGGTTCATTGACTGGGCCTGCAAATCAAACTGATAACAGATTAATAGGAGAAAAAAATTTAATTACCTAGGTACACATGGGAGTTCACAGAGAAATGTGATTCATGGAAATGGGGACTTTAATATCATCTTCACAAATGGTGATAAAGTGTGGACAGAGGCCAGACTGAGGAAAGGGGGTTGGAGCTCCCAGGCACGACAGTGAGATCTGAAAGCACAACTAGATGTATGATAAATAAGGGTTGTTTGTTTTGCAGATAGGAATTGTCTCCAGAGTGGTTATCTTCTTGGTATAGGAGAGGGAGACAGCTTTACTAAGGGAAATTTATGCCCTGCTTTTGGACAAAAGGGTGGAGGGCAGTAAGCTAATTGCCTTTGGCTCAAAACAACCCTTATGCAATGTGGCATCTTTTAGGGCAGCAAACTCTGACCCCTTTCAAAGTCCTTAAGAGTTTTATTTGCAGTTGAACTCAATAAAATTTAGTGCCTCAGAAAAATGCCAGTTAAGATAATTTTATTAAGCTAAATGACTAAGATTTAGGTATTTTGGACTAACCTGGAATTAGAAACTACTTATTAAAGTTCAGGCTTGAGTGAGGCCAAGTGTCTCCCCTCTGTGAATTCACAGGCTTGGGAGAGCAACTGACAGATTCACCATCCTTCCCAGTGGAATGGGCTACACATTCATAATGAAATGTAATTCCACAAGGATCTACATTTGGGGAATGTTTTGGAGTGCATGGCTTCCACCTTGAGGAAGGTTTCGTTACTGGGGTAGTGCTGTTTCTTGTGTGTGGACCTCGTGCAGGGAGTTGGGAGAACTGTTCAGAACCAGGGAGTGTGTGTTAACCAAGATAAGCCACTCGGCTATCAGCGTCCCTTCTTTTTTAGTGTTTTCTTCCTCCCTCTTACATCATTATCTCTTTAGTAATGAATGGTAATTATAGTAGCAGAATAGCTGCTGCATTTCTGTGGTGCTTTATGTTTTTCCTTATCACCCTTCATGAGGAATTTTGGGGCAGTCATCATTGCCCTTAGTTTAGAGATGAGGAAACAGAGTCTCAAAGAAGCAAAGAAAAACTCCTGTGGTCACATTGTTAATTAAATTGCTCTACTCTTTTTTTAGACAAAAGCCATGTGAAGAACTCTCTATGTGGAATCTATTGGTTTTTCTGACTTTTCTGAGTTCTAAATGACATGAGTTTGCCGTACATGATATACTTCTCTCCTTAGGCCCATGAAGTTCAAAGAAAACCTTATGAGAAAAAAGAGTTTATGCACTGATTTTGAATATAAAATAATTTTGTTTAGTGAAGCATTTTACATTTGGTATTTTATGATACCAAGGTGTCATTTCTTTAAAAGAACTTCGGTTAGGATCTTGAATGAACTACTAGTCTACACTCAGATAAATAAGAAATGGCTTGACAAAGAATAATTTTGTTTACCAAATCTAAAACAACTTTTCCCTTCTTTCTGTGCATATAGCTTTAGGATTAATAAAAAGCACATTTTATACTGTGTGTAGAAAAACTGTGCACCCAAAGTGATCTTGGGCTAGAGTGTGAGATTCAAACATATTTAGGTAAATCACAGATGATAAATACTGAATTTATGAGAGATACAGGAGTTGTTCAGCTTTTTAATATTTCATTTGTAAACCCTGACCTTCTGGAACCAGTGCCATGGAGCACATCTATCATATCCCCTCATAAACTTGTTCCTGCTTCTGAGAATCAAAATCCTGCATTAGTTTAACTATCATCTGACTCATGGTGAAGGCTTTTTTTTTATTTTTTATTTAAGTGTAGTCCTATTGACTTGTGACTTGATAATTCACCTAGATCATGAAATGAGTCCAGTGCTGTTCTTTCTCTTCATTGAGTCTCATATTATCATTAAACCTTGGTTTGAAGCAGCTAAAGGATATGGCATCAAATAATCAGTTTGGCTTCTAAAAAAAGACATTTCTGGTGATAAAAATAATATATGCATTGAAAAAACTGGAAAACAGAGAAAAGCATAAAGAAGAAAATTATCTATAATCTCATCATCCAAAGAGAAACCCTTTTGATGTTTTCCTATATTTTATTCTATACTTTTAAAATCATTTATATTTTTAAGTTTAGACTCGTGTATATTATAGTTTTCTGCTTTTAAAAATTAACTATCAATTCTGAAGACTTGGAAGAATTTTCTAATCTTTGTAAATTTTTCTCTGTATTTTAGGAGGCAGATTATAAGATTTTCAATGCTCAGCATCATTTCTTTAGCTAATGATAATTATACTTAAAAGTATATTATATTATAAGGCAGGCTTGTAATAGTCTCATTTTTTTTGTTTTGTTTTGTTTTTGTTTTTTAGGGCTGCACGTGTGGCATATGTAAGTTCTCAGGCTAAGGGCTGAATCAGAGCTACAGCTGCCAGCCTACACCACAGCCACAGCAACGGGGGATCTGAGCCACATCTGCGACCTATACCATAGCTCCTGGCAACACCAGATCCTTAACCCACTGAGCGAGTCCAGGGATCAAACCCACATCCTCACAGATACCAGATGGGTTCATTTCTGCTGCGCCACAATGGGAACTCCTCAGTCTTGAAAATTTTCAGTGAATGGAGATGTTATAGGAAATTATATTTCAAATAATAAATATATGAGTACAAAATACATTTAAACAATATTTTTGTATTTAACAGCCTGAGTTTTTTAATTGTCTTATCATGGATAAATAAATCACCTAGCCAGTAATTTAAAAAGTTAATGTATGAGCATTTCCTCATGTTACTAAATGTTTTTTAAAGTTATTTTAGGAGTTCCTGCTGTGGCACAGAAGATTAAGGATCCAGGGTTATCTCTGTGGTGGCGGTTAAGGTTCAGCCCCTGGCCCAGCATAGTGGGTTAAGGATCCAGGGTTTCCACAGATGTGGTATAGGTCTCAGCTGCGACTCAGACATGATCCTTGACTGGGGAACATCCGTATGCCTCTGGTGCAGCCAAAAAAAAAAAAAAAGTTATTTTTATATCATTACCCTAAAAGCTAATTGCTTAAAATAACAAACATATTAACTTCACAGTTTCTGTGGTTCAGGAATCTGGGTACAGCTTAACTGAGTACATGTGCTTCAGAGACTCTTACAATCAGGTTGTCACTTGGAGCCGTGATCTTGTCTGAAGGCTTAACTGGGGGACAGTCCAGTTCCTTGCCTACACTCATACAGCGATTTCCTTCAATTCCTTGTCTTATGGGCCTCTCCATAGGGCAGCTCACAACACAGAACTTGGCTACCATCAGAGTGAGAGAAAGAGTGTAAGACAGAAGTCATAGTTTCTTTGAAGTCTAATCTTAGAAATGACATCCCATATTTTCTGCTCTATTCTCGGCAGAAGTAAGTCATTAGTCCTACACTTAAGGGGAGAGGATTAAACAAAGCATGGGAATTCCAGGAGGCAGAGATGGTTGAAGGCCATTTTGAAGGCTATCCACTGTAGTTATTAACAGTTCCACAGCATTGCAGGATATAGACATATGATAACAAATCTCTTATTGTGGGACATTTAGGTAACTTTCAAGTTAAAAAGACTTTAATGAAAAAAATATAAATTTTTATATGCAGATCTGCTCATTTCTTCAAGATAGAGTTTGAAAATGGGATATTTGGGTTGGGGCTTTTAACATGAATTGTTTTTCTACTCTTGGACCAATTTGTACTACTAACATCTGTGTTTGAGAGTGCTCGTTGAACCCTGTCCCCTTCAAGATAATTCTTTTGAAAAAATTGGTTTGTAAAATAAACTGTTCCATAACTAGGCAGTTTATCTGAATTAACACATCATGAAATACGAAAGGGAGGAACTGTGATATAGCAGCAAGATTCTATTTGACTAGAATCAAAAGATATGGATTTTAGAACAGGCAGTGCATTTGGTCTCTTACCGTGTCATCAAGGTCACAGGCTTCCCCAGGCAGGATTTTTAACACGCTTACATATATAGTAATACATCAATGTATTTTGTAATATGAGGAAAATAATTCCTTTCTGTTGTGTAAATTAATTATAAGACACCAGGGAAAGAGGAAATGAGATAGGCGCAACAGAAACATAGATGGATAATTTACTCTGAAAAGCTCTAGACCCTTGGTTATCACTTGTAACTTAGGGCTATACATACTCTGTCGCTAAGAGTAGTGGAATTTCTTTAAAATATCTAGACTTAAATTATTTAAACCAGCTAACATTTACTGAGGACCTTCATTATGCTAGGCATATAGAAGATACAAAGATGAACAATTACTTATTACCCATCTTCTTTCAGAAAGAATTTATTTATTTATTTATTTATTTTTTAGACTTCTTGCCTTTATCTAGAGCCGCACCCGCGGCATATGGAGGTTCCCAGGCTAGGGGTCTAACAGGAGCTGCAGCTGCCGGCCATCACCACAGCCACAGCCACTGCGGGATCCGAGCCGCTTCTGCAACCTACACCACAGCTCACAGCAACGCCGGATCCTTAACCCACTGAGCAAGGCCAGGGATTGAACCCGCAACCTCATGGTTCTTAGTCGGATTCGTTAACCACTGAGCCACGAAGGGAACTCCTTTTCCAGAAAGAATTTAAATGGTATGGCCATGTTCCTGCCTTCAGGAGTCTAGGCACAGACTTGTAAACAGGGCAGGATGGGAAAAGTATAGCGATGGAGACAAATGTGTTATGGAAACCCAAGGGAGGGACAGGGTAATCTTAGTGAGATGGCCTTGACACAGGACACTGACTTGACATCAGTAACAACAAGCTGCCCACCACAGCCTCTCCAATTTCATGAAGAGCCACCACAGCCTCTCCAATTTCCTCCTAAAACCTAATAAACGCTGACCTCCCCTTTGTCTCCTGGACTTGCCTATGGTTCACCATAGTTTGCTGTCCCAAATTGCAGTTCCTCTGCTATTCCCAAATGAACTTATTTTGCAGGTAAAAAAAACAAAACAAAACAAAAAAAGTCAACTTTTAAAGAGATCTGTGTGAATAAAAAAGGAAAAAAATAAGAAAGCCCTTTTTAAAAGGGAAAGCATTTTAACAAATATAATATAGGAGTCTATGGAGTAAATACCTGGCTTAGTATATAAGGATGACAGCGGATCATGATTTTCAGATTGCAGTGAATCAAGGACTTAGCATTCGTCTTTATGTTTTATGTTTTATTAGTTTCATGTTCTGATTTGAGCTCAGATTCCCAGTTTTAGCTATAGGATGGAAAGAATAGTCAGGTTGTAACAAACTAAAGACTATATTCTGACATTGTTACTCCCCTCACCATGCCCCCCCATTTAATAATTGCTTAAGGGACTGGCTTCAAAATTTTAAAGAGCTTAATTCATGTGTCTTGAGTACAGTTATGACATTTAGTTAGGACGTGACATGACTGAGGAAGGAGTACAGAATATAAAGTTTAAATGTTTTACTGTCTTAATGGTGATCTAGAGCAGGTTTTCTTCAACTAGTTGGTCAGAAATGACTCTTCATTTCCTGCAAGGATTTATATTACAGTGTTGGGGGAACTGCTGCAGACTGAAGTTCAAAATTTATAGTCACAAATAGGAGTGGCCAGGTAAAGCCAGACTTGTTCCCAGAGTAAAGCCTGTTTGTTTCTCTTCTCCACCTGACAGATCTGGTAAATGAGATGCAGCACTGACACCTGACTTAGATCTGTCACCGAGTTCTAACTCTGTAAAATCCCAAATGACAGTGAGCACTTTTAGAATTATTCTTCTTTTTCCTTAATTATAATCCTAAACTATAATAACTAAAGCACTTAAAATAGCTAATAATTTGATGTTAGTAAGTTTAGGGAACAATCTAAGAGAGAGAAGGAAAGGAAATAATACTTACTGAGCACCTTTCATGTTCCAGGGCAGTTCTAGATGCTTTGTGTATAGAAGCTCACTTAATTTTTACGGTGAACGATGAACGTCTGAGGTAGATTCCTAGTTTGCAGATGAAGAGGTCACACCACACAGTTCAATTCAGGTTTATTAGAATCTCAGATACTATCCCTTCGCTTAGCAATGTTAATCTCTCTGCCTCTCCATTGAGAAATTTGGCCCCAAATGCGTCTTCACAGAGAGCCTCCCGAGATGGCCCTGTTGGTGAGCAGCTGCACACAGTCACAGCGTGTGTTCTGTGTGCCCAAGGACGAAACCAGCTATTCAGTTTCCAAAGACTGAGCAGTAGTGTTCTTGAGGTGACCTTCAGACTGACCAAAATCACATTTACTGTATTTTGCAGCTTTTACTTTTTCATGAAAGTATTCCATTTAAATTGAGTTCATTTCTGTTTGCCGGCTTAACTGGCATCATTTGATCCTGTTAGAAATTTATAGTGTAAGTTAGTGATTGTCAATATTACTAGGACAAAGACCTCTGTTTACTCTCCAATTTTCACAGACACCCCCCCCCCCCCGCCACAAGAAGGAAAACATACTCTTAGTTCCCATTGTTAGAGAACAAATAATGATAAACATGCTATTAGGAACTTTGTTGTTTTTTTCATGAATGCAGTTATATTCGTAATGAATTGGCATTTTTGTTAATTGCATCAACATTGACATTTGAAAGCATATTCATTAGGCTGTTAAAGACTGCAATATGGTTTTTATTATATAGAGATTTGCATTAATTTAGGTCTAGGGCCCATTTTAAGCTATAACTTGAGATATAAATATCTTAGAAACCTATTTTAAAGGCTTAGAATATGATTTAAAACTAGGACAACAGTAATAACCATTTCTGTTAATCTAGTATTTAAGATAGGCTTTCAGGGATTTAGCAGCCTATTAATTTCTAGAGAAGATTTTGGAGATTGCTTTTTTTCTGCTGGAGCCTTGTATGTTTGACCCCGCTTATATTCAAGTTATGGGTTTTTTGCAATACCTTCCCTGGCATACTCCCAAGGAGCTTACTCACCAGATTCAATCTGATGACACTGTATCCAAGAGGAAGGACCACAGCTCCAAAATGAACTATATAGAATGGGATGTGTTAAACCAATAGAAGACCCCATGGTTGCTAGACCCATTCCTGAGGGAGATGCCAGGGCTTTGGCCTGACACACTTTGTACACTTTGTGCTTTGAGGCTTCAAAGCAACACTGAGGGAACCTAGTAAAAGGGGCCTTTTTTTCTTTATGTATGACTCTGATGTTTATGTATGTGTGTCTGTGTACTGGGTTTAGGGGAGGGAGTGGTGGGTGGAAAGGTATCCTTATATTTTATTTTTGTTGGCAGTGGCATGAGCAGTGGCCCCTTCACATGTTAAGGCAAGGATAAACAAATCAAGGATGCTGTCTGGGCAGTTGCACTAATTACAGCCCGAATAAGTTGTCATCTCATTCTCATTCTGTTTTGTTATATAAATTTTGAGAGCATTTACATTGATGGATATTGGTCCTGAACACACTCAATAAAGACTGGCTGGCTGGTTAAAGAACATTCTCACTGATAGCTCTTTATGTATCTGAAGATATTAAACTTAGCTATAAAGGAAATTAATTTTCAGTATTTTTGAAAATTTTTTTTTGTCTTTTTTATCATTTTAGGGCTGCACCCAGGGCATGTGGAGGTTCCCAGGCTAGGGGTCTAATCAGAGCTACAGCTGCTGGCCTACACCACAGCCACAGCAACGCCATATCCGAGCCACATCTGCAACCTACACCACAGCTCACGGCTACGTGGGATCCTTAACCCACTGAACAAGGCTAGGGATTGAACCCACAACCTCATGGTTCCTAGTCGGATTTGTTTCTGCTGAGCCACAGCGGGAACTCCAAAAATTATATATTTTAAACATTTTGTATTTCTCTATCAACCAGTTAAAATGACAAGAGAGCCAAAATTTTTTCTTGGCTAATATCCAGCATTAAATGTATTCTACCTTAAACTGATAGCCATAGTAAGTTTCTAACCCAACAGATGAGTAATACAGACTAAGAATTAACTTCAAAGGGTTAACCTTGCAAGATGTCCTAAGAAGGCCAGTCATATGATCTGTTCAACTACTGACCTGCCTTAATAGCTATACTGTTGAAACTTTATTTCTTCATTATAAATCAACTCTTATCAGGAGAGAATGAAATTATACCAAGCTTTTTCTTCATTGGTGTACAGGTTGGGATTGGGATCATAATCGTTTTAGATGCCTGTCAAGTATTTGAATAGCTGCTGCCATGAACAGTAAACTTTTTTTGCTTTGTTTTTGGCTCTGACTTTCCTTTAGGGACCAGCCTTCCTTATTCATGCTAAATCACAAGAGACTTTTGTGAAACAGAAGCTACAGAATTAAAATCTGACTAACAAAAATATGGGGTTACCAGTCCTGTTTTGTCAGGGCAATTGCATAATCTCTGAGCATGTGATAAACAATTCCATTAGATAGTTACTGTACCAGTTGATTACATAATGACATGAATATATCAGTGTCATTTTACCCAAAATAGGACCTGCAGGCCAGAGTTGACAGCTAGTCCCAGGGTAGGAAACTCTTTAGGAGTCTGGGAAAATCCGAGCCATAATGTCCCTGCTGATGGAGACCAGGTCAAGAACTGGGGCAATGAGCAGAGACCCTGGGAAGGAGATATCTTGGTCTTTGTTGGCAAGAAGTAACTTTAAAGCTGGGAGTGAGGGGAGTTTATCTATAAATTTAATGAGAGGAAGGATGTTTAACACTTAAAAACTATGAGCTATATTTGGATAAAGTATTATGGGGGAAAATTATTTCTAGTAGAACCTGGAATTAGGAATTGCAGTACCATGCTTACTTGCCATGTGACCCTTCTGGGTCAGTTGCCTCTGTAAATGGAAAGCACCAAGTCTGTCTGCTTATTTTATCTATTAGTTGGAAGGAAGGACATAGTAAACATGATATAAGTAAGGAAACTGAAATGATGAACAACTAGAGAACAGTAGTCTTCTAGCCACAGTAGAAGCACTGTGGCTAAACTAGGTTGATAGCGTAAATGGTATAATTGTACTGCACTGTGGTTTTAAATATCTTTTTTGATGTTTAAATACAGTAAAAGTGACTTTATTTTGGTGACTAGGTCTATAAGTTTTATAGACAGACAGACAGACAGACAGATTCCTATAGCCGCTGTGACAATCAGGAAACATCAGGAGTTCTACCACTCAGAAGTTCCCTCTTGGAGTTCCCGTCATGGTGCAGCGGAAACTAATCCAACTGGGAACTATGAGGTTGTGGGTTCCATCCCTGGCCTCACTGGGTGGGTTAAGGATCTGTTGTTGCCATGAGCTTTGGTGTAGGTAGCAGACACGGCTCGGATCTGGCATTGCCGTGGCTGTGGCATAGGCCGGCAGCTGTAGCTCCGACTGGACCCTTAGCCTGGGAACCTCCATATGCCACGGGCGTGGCCCTAAAATGACAAAAGACAAAATTCCCTCTTGCTGCTCCTTTCTAGTCTCTACCTCCTCACCACTGACCCCTGAAGACCATATCTATTGTCTATCCTTATAGTTTTGCCTTTTTCAGAATCATGCAGTATGCAATAAATGAAATCATGCAATATGAAACTTTTTGAGACTGGCATCTTTCAACAGAATAATGCCTTTAAGAATCATTTATGTTGGTATCAACATCTTTCTTGTTTGCAACTCTCGGCGATTATGAATAAAGCTGTGACAGATATCTATGTAAGGCTTTTTGCATGAACACAAATTTCATTTTTTGTTCATTGATCACTAAATACCTAGGTGTGCTGAGTTACAGGGTAAGTGGATGTTCCAATTTTACGAGAAACTGCTAAACTTTCCCAGAGTGGATGTACCATCTTGCATTCCCTCTAGCAATGTATGAAAGGAAGTGTGGGTGAGTGGTATTATTTCTTCCCGAAATGTTTCAAAAGAATTTAGAGCTTTAGAGTTGTCATTTGAGCCTGGAGGTTTCTTTTTGGAAAGGTATAACTTACAAATCCAATTTGTATAATTGATATAGGGCTATCAGATTTTCTATTTTTTCTTGTGCCAGTTTTGGTAATTTGATATGTATAAAGTTATTCATAAAATTTCCTTGTCAGTCATTTAATGCATATGGGATCCTTTCCCCCACACACATCTTGGTAATGTGTCTGCTCTCATTTTTCTTAATCAGACTGGACAGAAATTTGTTTTACTAGATTAAAAAAAAAAAAACACTGGTTCCATTGATTTTTCTCTACTTTTTGCCCTTTTCCTTCACTTTGTTTTCTGCTCTTATCTAGATTATTTCCTTTCTTCTACTTACTTTGGGTTTAATTTACTTTTCCTTTTCTTGCTTCTTAGGGTAAAATCTTAGATCACCGATTAAAACCTTTCTTCTTTTCTGTTACAAAAATTTAAATCTATCAGTTTTCCTCTCAGCTTTAATAACAATGCATTTCAAAAATTCTGATGTTGTTTCTATTATTTAGTTGAAAATATATGTTAACTGCCTTGTGATTTCTTCTTTGCTCCACTGGTTATTTAGAAATGTGATATTTAGTGTGCAAGTACTTGGAGCTTTCCTGGATATTATTATTTTTTTTTAATTTAGTTCTGTGGTGGTTGGAAAATATACTCTTAATATTTCAAGTTTTTGAAATCTGTTGAGACCATTGTGTAATCTATCTTAGTGGATGCTCTATATACATTTTATAAGAATATGTATCATACAGTTGTTTGGTATAGTCTTCTAAAATATCAGTTAACTCAAGTGCAATCATAGTGCTATTCAAAACTTTAATTCCTCATTCACTTTTTTTGGATATTCTGTCAGTTACTGAGAGTAACATTTATTTCTGCCTTTATTTATGGTTGAAATATCTTCTCCTCATTGACACATAAACTACCCCTCTCCCTCTTTACTTGTGGTAATACTACTGGTCTTCTAAAGTCCCCTTTGTTTGATATTCATATAGCCACAGCAGCTTTTTTATGCTGCTTCTTTGCATGGTGTGTCTTTTCTAACTCTCGTTTGCATCCCGTATATTTGCATTTAAAGTATATCTCTTATAGACAGCATATGGGTAGACTTTTTATATAGATTTTCTTTTTAGATCAGTTTCAGGTTCACAGAAAAATTTAGCAGGAAGCACTGATACCCTATTCCTGGTCTTCTCTGCAACACAGAGCCTCACCCACTATCAGCATCCCATTCCAGAGTGGTACATTTGTACCATCAATGAATGTACACTGACATATCCTGATCAAAGTCTACAGTTAATATTGGAGTTTATTTTTGGTTTTGTACATTCTATGGGTTTGGGCAATGGTTTAATGGCACGTAGCCAGCATTATAGTATCATACAGAATAGTTCACTACCATAAAAATCCTCTGTGCTCCACTCATTCAACCCTCCCTCCTCTCTAACCCTTGGCAACCACTGGGCTTTTTACTCTCTCCACAGTTTTGACTTTTCCAGAACTTCATACAGTTGCAAAGATTGGCTTCTTTAACTTAGTAATATGCATTTAAGGTTCTTCCTTTTCTTTTCATGGTTTGGTAACTGATTTCTTTTTAGCACTGAATGATATTGTCTGTGTATACCATTGTTTATCCATTCACCTACTGAAGGACATCTTGGTTGCTTCCAGTTTGGGCAGTTATGAATACAACTGCTATAAACATTTGCATATAGGTTTTTATGGACATAATTTTTCAGCTCACTTGGGTACTACCAAGGAGCATGATAGTATGTTTGGTTTTGTAAGAAACTGCCAAAATGTTCTCCAAAGTGGCTGCACCATTTTGCATTCCACTAGCAGTGAATGAGAGCTCTGTTGCTTCTCATTAGCACTTTGTTTTCAGTGTTTTCATACAGGTTGTGGTTGTGTTTCAATGTTGTTTTAAAATGCAACTCCCTAATGACATATGACATTAAACATTTTTTTCACATGCTTATTTGCCATCTGTATGTCTTCTCTAGTGAAGTATTTCTTCAGATCTGTTGTCCGCTTTTAAATCAGGTTGTTTTCTCATTGTTAAGAATTGAGTTTAAAGGGTTCTTTGTACATTTTGGATAAACAATCCTTTATCAGATATGCTTTTGCAAATATTGTTTCCAAGTTTGTGGCCTGTCTTCTCATTTTCTTGGCAGTGTCTTACATAGATCAGATGATTTTTTTACTTTGGCAAAGTCTAATTTATCAATTATTTCTTTAATAATCATGCCTTTGATGGTGTATCTAAAAGGTCATTGTCAAGCCCAAGGTCATTAATTTCTCTAGATTTAACTCCTGGATGTTATCCTCTAGCATTTTTAATAGTTTAAAATATAGGTCTGTGACTCACTTTGAGTAAATTTTTGTGAAATGTATTAGGTCTATATGTATATATGTGTGTATATATATATATGTATATGTGTGTGTGTATATATATATATATTTTAACATATGGATGTTAACTTGTTCCAGCACATATTGAAGATTATCTTTCTTCCGTTAAGTTACCTTTGGTTCCTTGTCAAAGATCAATTGCCTGCACTTGTGTAGACTGGATCTTATTTAACTAGTCTGCCTTTTTTTTTTTTTTTCATTTTAGGGCTGCACCCACAGCATATGGGGGTTCTCTGGCTAGCGGTCAAATTGGAGCTACAGCTGCTGGCCTGCACCACAGCTACAGCAATGTGGGATCTGAGCTGTGTCTGTGACCTACACCACAGCTCACAGCAACACCGGATCCCTGACCCACTAAGCGAGGTCAGGGATCATTCTCTTAGATACTAGTTGAATTCATTTCTGTTACGCCACAACAGAAACTCCCCTAGTCTGCCTTTAAATTGAAAATTTTAGTCTACTTTTTTAGATAATTTTTCTTATCTATAGGTTTAAGTCAGTCACTTTGCTGTTTGTTTCCTAATTGTCCTATGTTTTTCTTCCTGTGTTCTTCCTTTCCTGCCTTCTTCTAGGTTAAGTGTATCTAATTCCTCATTGTTTTTAAGCCATACTTACCTTATCTTTTTAGTGGTGTCCATTCAGCTTTTTAAAATCCGCCCCCCAACCCCCTGTTGTTCAGATTGGCTATGTCTATAGATTTATGTTCAAATTCACAAATCCTTTCTTCTCCACTTCCCAATAGCCCATACAGTGAGTTTCTCATTTCAGTTTGTGTTTTGTGTTTTTGTTTTTTCTACAATTTCCATTTCTCTGCTTGTTCACTCCGTATTTCCTTTATGTCCTTGAAGGTATTTAAATAGCTACTTATAGATCTATTAAGTTTTGCTAATTATCAAGTGCTAGGTCGTTTGGGAGTTGGTTTCTAATAACTCCTATTTTTTTTCCTTGAACATGGGGCACTTTTTCCTGCTTCTCTGCATTAGTAATACTTTATTGTATGATAGCCATAGTGGAGAATACCTTGTAGGGATCTGTATTATGCCATATTCCTTTAAATAGTACTGAATTTTATTCTTTGTTAGAATGGAACTGTTTGAATTCAATCCAGTATGGCTTATGGGCTGGCCGCCTGTTTTTGTGAATGAAGTTTTATTGGAATGCAGCCATTGTCCATTTGTTTACGCATTGTCTGTGGCTGCCTCTGTACTACAACAGAGCTGGGTTGTGTAACAAAGACCATATTGCTCACAAACCTAAACTCTATCATTATCTACCCCATTAAGGAAAGTTTGGTTAACCTCTGCTCCAGGATTCACATAGAGTAGTAACTCCATGCCTGAAGTGTTCAACAAAGTTTCCTCACTTTGGCTAGTCTAGAACCCCAACAATTCGCCTTTGAACTTCTGGCATCACTGTTCACTTCTAAGTCCCAGAGCAGGTAATCTTTTGCTGGCTCTTGCAAATATTTTTGTATATGCACATCCCAGCCTTCAGACAGGCACTCCTGATGATGACACTGAACCAAACTTGGGTCTGTTTATCCAATGCACAGCAAAGTTAATCTGCTGAAACCAGTCTATGGTGACGGGAAGTACAGTGTTTATTGTGAGGTTCCCAATGCGGGAGCAAGCAAAGAGAATGGACAGCTCTTGGTCAAAAACTCTGAACTCCCCCATGGCTTTGGGGGAAGGGTTTGTTTGTTTGTTTGTTTGTTTGTTTGTTTATTTATTTATTAATGGCTGCACTTGCGGAGTATGGAAGTTCTGGGGTAAGGGGTTAAATCAGAGCTGCAGCTGCCAGCCTATACCACAGCCATAGCAATGCCAGATCCGAGCCGCATCTGCGACCTACACTGCAGCTTGCAACAATGCTGCTTCCTTAACCCATTGAGCAAGGCCACAGATTAAACCCACATCCTCACGGATACTATGCCAGGTCCTTAACCCAGAGTAACAAAGGGAAATCCTGGGAATGGGATTTTTTTTTTTATTTTAATAGAAGTAAATTTATTGTCCATGTTTATTTTTTTTTTTTTTATTTTTGCATTATAGCTGGTTTACAGATTTCTGTCAGATTTTCCAACCGCACCATGTGGTGACCCGATTACATGTACATATATGGATTTGTCACATGTAATTAGATATAGTTCCCTGTGCATTACAGTTGGAGCTCCTTGCTATTCCATCATTAAAGCAGTAGTTATCCCCACTCCCTCCCACCCCCTCCCCCGCCCCCTTGGCAACCACAAGTCTGTTCCCCAAGTTCGTGATTTTCTTTTCTGTTGAGATGTTCATTTGTGTAGTGTTTTAGACTCCAGTTATAAGAGATTTCATATGACATCT
>PVHT020000143.1:1488012-1529749 GCA_004024745.2 Catagonus wagneri
TTTTGATATGCTGTTGGATTCGGTTGGCTAAAATTTTGTTGAGAATTTTTGCATCTATATTCATCAAAGATATTGGCCTATAGTTCTCTTTTTTTGTGGTATCTTTGTCTGGTTTTGGAATTAAGGTGATGTTGGCATCATAGAATGTCTTTGGGAGTGTTCCTTCTTCTTCAACTGTTTGGAAAAGCTTAAGGAGGATTTTAAAAGCCAGGTGAAGGAAAGGGTCACAGGGCATGTGTTTAGCTAGTGGACATCCTTCTGATTGGCTGGTGTGAGGTACCTGGGTGGCATTTGAGGAGTTATTATCATCAGCCTCTGGTTCTAAACTGTCTGGGGTCTACATGCTGGTGGTTAGGAGGCAGTTAACTTGCTCCACCTGGTGGGGGCTTTAGTATCTGCAAAATAACTCAAGGATATGGCTCATGCCATATTGCCTATAGCCCTTCAGGAGGAACTAAAGGTCCTTGACATTGTTTTGTGGCTAAGCAATTATTATTTTGTCTTGCTTGACTGCTTCCCTTTGCTTCTGCATTTTCTTATTTCTATGATTAAATTTGCTCTTTGGAAATCTAGGAAGGGCTAGGGAGCTAAAGCTTTCTACAAATAAGAGGCAGGGGAAACAGGGATTTGTCCCAAGGAAGGCTTTGCAGGATCTTGCTTGGTTTAAATGAGATCTACTCCAGGCAAATTTCTGCCTCCCTCCTCCCAGCTCCCTTTTCTCATTTTAAAAGTTTTTAATTTTTATTTTATATTGGAGTATAGTTGACTTACAACGTTGTCTTACTTTCCATTGTACAGCAAAGTGATTCAGTTATACATATACTTATATCCATTCATTTTCAGATTCTGTTCCCATATAGGTTATTACAGGCTATTGAGTAGAGGTCCCTGTGCTATACAGTAGGTCCTTGATGATTATCTATTTTATATATAGTAGTGAGTACATGTTAATCCTAAACTCCAAATTTATCCCTCCTCCCACATTTCCCCTTTGGTAACCATAAGTTTGCATTCTAAGTCTATGAGTCTGTTTCTATTTTGTAAATAAGTTCATTCATATCATTTTTTAAGATTCTACATATAAGTGATATTATGTAATATTTGTCTTTCTCTAACTTACTTCACTTATTATATTAATCTCTAGGTCCATTCATGCTGCTGCAACAACATGGCTTTTTATGGCTGAGTGTATTCCATTGTGTATATTTACCAAATCTTCTTTATCCATTCCTCTGTTGATGGATATTTAGGTTGCTTCCATGTCTTGGCTTCTATAAATAGTGCCACAGTGAGCATCTGGAGTACATGTATCTTTTCAAAATTATGGTTTTCACCGGATATGTGCCCAGGAGTGGGACTGCTGGATCATATGGTAGTTCTACTTTTTTTAAGGAACCCGCATACAGTTCTCCATGATGGTTGTACCAAGTTACACTCTTAGCGACAGTGTAGGAGGGTTCCCTTTTCTCCACCTCCTCTCCAGCATTTATTGTTTGTAAGCTCTTTGATAATGGCCATTCTGACTGGTGCAAGGTGATACCTCATTGTGGGTTTGATTTGCAGCTCTCTAATAATTAGTGATGTTGAACATCTTTGCATGTGCTTTTTTGGCCATCTGCATGTCTTCTTTGGAGAAATGTCTGTTTAGATTTTCTGTCCAAAGACAAAAAAAAAAAAAAAAAGACGAGTTCCCATTGTGGCTCAGTGGTTAACGAACCCAAGTAGCATCCATGAGGACACGGGTTTGATCCCTGGACCCGCTCAGTGGGTTAAGGATCTGGCTTTGCTGTGAGCTGTGGTATAGGCTGCAAATGAAGCTCAGATCCGTGTTGCTGTGGCTCTGGTATAGGCCAGCGGCTACAGCTCCAATTCAACCCCTAGCCTTGAACCTCCATATGCCGTGGGTGTGGGCCTAAAAAGACCAGAAAAAAAAAGAGAGATTTTCTGCCTTTTTTTATTGGATTTTTTATATTGAACTGCATGAGATTAATCCTTTGTTGGTCACTTCATTTGCAAATATTTTCTCCCATTCTGTGGGTTGGTTGTCTTTTCACTTTATGGTTTTTTTTTTGCTTTGCAAAAGCATTTAATTAGGTCCCATTTGTTTTTGTTTTTATTTCCATTATTCTAGGAAATCGATCCCAAAAGATATTGCTGTGATTCATGTCAAAGAGTGTTCTGCCTGTTTTCCTATAAGAGTTTTACAGTATCTAGCCTTACATTTAGGTTTTTAATCCATTTTGAGTTTTTTTGTATGTGGTGTTAGAAAGTGTTCTCATTTGTTTTCCATGTAGTTATCCAGTTTTCCCAGCACCACTTGTTGAAGAGACTGTCTTTTCTCCATTATATATTCTTGCCTCCTTTGCCATAGATTAATTGACCATGGGTGCAAAGGTTTATTTATGGACTGTCTATCCTATTTGATCTCTGTTTCTGTTTTTATGCTGGTGCCATACTGTTTGATTACTGAAGCTTTGTGGTATAGTCTGAAGTCAGGGAGCCTGATTCCTCCAGCTCCTTTTTTCTCTTTCAGGATTGTTTTGGCTATTCAAGGTCTTTTGTGTTTCCATACAAATGTAAAAATTTTTTGTTCTAGTTCTGTGAAAAATGCCATTGGTAATTTGATAGGGATTGCAGTGAATCTGTAGATTGCCTTAGGTAGTATAGTCACTTTTGACAATATTGATTCTTCTAATCCAAGAACATGGTATATCTTTCCATCTGTTTATGTCATCTTCAGTTTCTTTCACCAGCATCTTATAGATTTCAGAGTATAGGTCTTTTGCATACTTAGGTATTTTATTGTTTTTGATGAAGTAGTAAATGGGATTGTTTCCTTAATTACTATTTCTGATCTTTCATTGTTACTGTATAGAAATGCAGGAGATTTCTGTGTATTAATTTTGCATCTTACAACTTTTACTGAATTCATTGATGAACTCTAGTAGTTTTCTGGTAGCAACTTTAGGATTTTCTATGTATAGTATCATGTCATTTGCAAATAGTGACAGTTTTACTTCTTTTTCCAATTTGGATTCCTTTTATTTATTTTTCTTCTCCAGCTGCTGTGGATAGGAGTTCTAAAACTATGTTGAATAAAAGTGCCAGGAGTGGGCATTCCTGTCATGGCTGAGTGGTTAATGAACCTGACTAGTATCCATGAGGATGTGGGTTTGATCCCTGGCCTTGCTCAGTGGGTTAAGGATCTGGCATTGCTGTGCACTGTGGTGTAGGTCACAGACATGGCTCAGATCCATCGTTGTGGAGGCTGTAGTGTAGGCTGGCAGCTACAGATCCAATTCGACCCCTAACCTAGGAACCTCCATATGCCTCAGGTGCAGCCCTGAAAAATGACAAAAGACAAAAAAAAGTGGCAGGAGTGGACATCCTGGTCTTGCTTCCTGATCTTAAGAGAAAATGCTTTTCAGCTTTTCACCACTGAATATGTATTAGCTGTGGTATGTCATTATAATGTTGAGGTAGGTTCACTTTGTGCCCATGTTCTAGACAGTTTTTATCATAAACGAGTGCTGAATTTTGTCAGCTCTTCCCGAATCTATTGAAGTTGTCATATGTTTATTTTTATTCTTCAGTTTGTTGATGTGGCGTATCACACTGATTGGCAGATGTTGAAAAATCCTTACATCCATGGGCTATATCCCACTTGATTATGGTGTATGATCCCTTTAATGTATTGTTGGATTTGGTTTGCTAGTATTTTGTAGAGGATTTTTCTATGTTCATCAGTGATAACTGGCTTGTAGTGTGTGTGTGAGTGTATCTTTGGTTTTGGTATCAGAGTGATGGCAGCCTCATAGAATGAGTTTGGGGGTGTTCCTTTCTCTGCAGTTTTTTGGAATAGTTTCAGAAGGATAGTTGTTACCGCTCCTTAAAACATGATAAAATTCACCTGTGAAGCCATACTGTCCTGGATTTTTGTTGGCTGGGTGTTTTTTAATCATAGATTTAATTTCAGTATTTGTAATTGGTCTGTTCATATTTTCTGTTTCGCCTTGGTCTTGGGAGATGTACCTTTCTAAGAATTTGTCCATTTCTTCTAGATTGTCCATTTTATTGACATACAGTTGCCTGTAATGGTCTTTTACGGTCCTTTGTGTTTCCGTACTGTCAGTTCTAACTTTTCCTTTTTCATTTCTAATTTTATTGATCAGGCCCTTTCCCCCATGTGTCTGACTAAAGGCTTATCAATTTTATTTTTCAAAGAACCAGATTTCAGTTTCATTGATCTTTTCTATTGTTTTCTTAGTCTCAATTTCATTTATTTCTGCTGATCTTTATAATTTCTTTCCTTCTACTAACTTTGAGTTTTGTTTGCTCTTCTTTCCCTAGTTGCTTTAAGTGCATTGTTAGCCTGTTCAGGATTTTTCTTGTTCCCTGAGGGAATACTGTATCACTATAAACTTCCCTCTTAGGACTGCTTTTACTGCATCCCATAGGTTTTGGATCATTGTATGTTATGTGGTTTGTTTTTTTTTTATATGTCTTTAGACAGTTTTTGGTTTCCCCTTTGATTTCTTCAGTGACCCATTGGTTTAGTAACAATTGTTTATCCTCCACATATTTGTGGGTTTTTTTACAGTATTTTTTCTTATAATTGATTTCTGATCTCATAGTATTGTTATCAGAAAAGACACTTAATATGGTTTTGATTTCCTGAATTTATCAAGGCTTAATTCATGGCCCAGATGTGATTTATCCTGGAGAATGTTCCATGTGCACTTGAGAAGAATGTGGATTCTGCTGCTTTCAGATGGAATGTTCTATTAATAGCAATTATGTCCATCTGGTCTAATGTGTCATTTAAGGCCTGTATTTCCTTATTTTGTCTGATCTATCCATTGATGGGGTGTTAATGTTCCACACTATTATTGTGTTATTATCAATTTCTCCTTTTATTATGCCTAACCACTGGTAGGTAGAGCTGGGTCTTGTCCCTCTGGTGGACAGGGCCATGTCAAATGGTTGTGCTTAGAGGTGGCTTTGGGCTCAGGATGACTTCAGGTGGCCTGTCTGCTGATGAGTCAGGCTATGTTCCAACCTTGTTGTTTGGCTTGAGGTGTCCCAGCACTAGAACCTGCAGGCTGTTGGGTGAGGCCAGCTCTTGGTGACAAAAATGGCGACCTCTAGGAGAGCTCATGACAATGATTATTCCCTGGGGCACCCATTACCATTGTCCTTTCTCCCATAGTGAGCCAAAGCCAACCCCTGTCTGCCCAGCAAACCCTCCATGATCCACAGGGAGGTCTGACCTTGATTCCTATGGACTCACTGCTTTGCCCTGGGTCCCAGTGAACATGCAACCTTGTCTGTGTCCTCCAGGATTAGAGTCGCCGTTTCCCCCAGTCCTGTGGAGCTCCTCCATGGAAGCCCCACTGGCCTTCAAAGCTAAATGCTCTGGGGGCTCCTTCTGATGCCAGACCTCTGTGCTGGGGAAATGGACATGCAGCTCAGAACTTACACTCTTGTGGGAGAACCTCTGAGATATAATTATGTTCCAGTTTGTGGGTCACCTACCCAGCAGGTATGGGATTTGATTATATCACAAAAGTGCCCCTCCTGCCTTCTCACTGTGGCCTCTTGTCTTTGGGTGTAGAATATCTTTTTTTTTTTTTTTTTGGTAGGTTCCAGTCTTTTCTCTTGATGGTTGTCCAGCAGTTAGTTGTGATTTTTAGTGTTTTCATGAGAGGAGTTATGTTCAAATCCTTCTACTCTGCCATCTTGTCTTGTTAAGTTTCTTTTGCTCTAATAACCCAACCACTGCCTCTCTCAGCAGCTCAGCAGAACTGCCACTCTGCTTGGGCCCAAACCCTGCAATAATACTGGAAGCAGCTCTCAGGCAGAATCGCAAGATGACCAATTGTGGGGTTTAACATGTGTCTTTCTTTTGGGGATCACAGTTTTGTGCTGTTGTTCAATGCCTGAAAATACCCCCACCTCCATATTTTATCTAGTTTTAAAGTTGTTCTTGGTGAAAGGACAAATCTGGCACTTTTGTTATAGTAAGATAAAGCTGCTTTGCAAAAATCAGAAGATATTAAAAAACACGGGATAATCTCATGGTTCTTCTTCTCAAAGCCTTTTATTTATCTGACACTCAATTCTCTAATCATTTTCAGGTTAACTGAGTCTGATTCCCTTAACCATCTCTCATAGTACAAAGTAGATACATCTTAGAGGTGCACAACCAGGTCAGTTCTTGTCTTCTAGTTCATTCTAGTAAACCAGGCACATCACACACATCCCTAGTTCCCTTTTTGAAATACATGCCTGTAGCATGTAGCAGGACATATAGAACTAAAGGTAATTAGAAGTAGAAAGCTAGATTTCCTTATAAAGGAGTAGAAGTGGGGAACAAGTGTGTTATAGGAGAACTTGGGTAAAATTTATTAAAATCAAAAAAATGTATAATACTAAGACCTGGGCAAAGGTCACCTTTTCTGGACTTGTTGTAAATCATTAAAAAATGTATTAAGTGCATTGATAGTTTTTAACCTTAAGATCAGTGGTTTCAGAAATACTCATCTGAATTTTATGAATTTTTAGAGCTGTCATTGGTTCAAAAACTAAGATATAATCAGGGACCATAACCTTATTCATAGAGTCTCTGCCTGCACATTCTTATGGCTAGACCTCCTGCCAGGGAAGTTTCTTTGTATTGTTTTAGTTACCCTTAAATCCTATCTTAGATAATAAGTTCATTCAGTGACAATACCTTAGAAGCTTCGAAGGTACTTTAAGCTAATTTTAAATTAATCTGAGCATATCATATAATTTCATAATTTCCAATTCAGAAGGGAAATTGGGTGACTTTGTCACATCTAACTTGTGTTGCCTAAATTTGGCACAAAAAGCCATTGTAAACATGGACCAAGGGATAAAACCTGACTTTAATCACAGCCCAAGATGTGCAGGCTCATGACAAATAAACATGAGGCAGGAGCAAATTTTGATATGTTTACCTCTACAGTTTAAATCAAATGTCAGCAACATTTCTTGCAAAGGGCCAGATAATAAATATTTTAGGCTTGCAGATCACACAGTCTCTGTCACAACTAAACTCCGAAGCATGAAAGTAGCCATAGATTATAAAAAATGAACATGCCTATGTTAAACAAACTTTATTTGCAAAAACAAGTGAATAGAATTTGGCCCAAAGGCTACAGTTTGCTGAACCCTGGAGTACATAAGTAAATCTAAGGTAGCAAAATCTGACTGTTTTATAAAAATTTAAAGATCTTGAAAAAATGTTTTCCTATTTTGTAAGTTGCCATTTTTAAATGATCTTTTCTTTTCTTTTTATTTATAAGATAAAGCTGTTATTACCTCACATTTCCTCCAAGTGATGAATGTGATAAAAATTTGTTTCTACTTGCTACCTAATCATACAGTATTTTGCATTCTGTGACTTCAGAATGAAAACTTCCCTTCTCTTGACAGATAAACACATGTGAAGACTGGTGAAAGGAAACACTGATTTCTGAAGTGGCCTGGAGAGGACGAGCACTGGTCAGTATCAAGAGGACAGATGCTTGGTGTTTTCCTAAGATGCTTTTGAAGTAGTCTTTGCCACCGCTTTCCTTCACTTAGTCAGAGCTCTTCATAACATGGGCTGCATGAAATCAAAGCAAACTTTCCCATTTTCCACCACACTTGAGAGTGAGAAGAGGCCTGCGAGTGAACAAAGCTTTATGCCTGAAGAGAGAGTTCTACCCAGGATACCTTCTCTAGTTAATGTCAAAGAGGAAGTGAAAGAACCCCCAGGGCCTCAAATTGTGGTGTCTGAATTTGCACACCGCTTATCCCAGGAAATCCTGACTGATGCCTTGCAGCAGTGGGCAGGCAACAACATCAAGTACTATGACATCCCCTATATTGAGAGTGACGGGCCTTGATGCTGTATGTAGGATGATGACACGTTCTTGAATTGTGGATAAAGTTGGTGCTAGTTTAAATACATGAAACAATAGCAAAAACTGGTGTGAATAAATACAAATAACTCCATCTGGTGTAAAAAAAAAATATCTGTGATAGCATCAAGAGTCTAAGAATACCTAAAAGGAAAAGTGTTTTAAACAATTCTATGTTAATTTCTGTCTGCTTGATCTTAGATTTTAGTCATTAAAGGGCTAAATGTTAAGTTCTGTGGCACCAAAGGACTTACTACTTTCTTCCAGAGGCAGTAATGCCATTACCAAAGAAATAAGAATTTTAAAGGTGCCCCGGGTTTCCAAATGGTTATTTTTAAAGACATTCCTGTAGAATAACTATTTGTCAACCTACAAAAACCCACAGGGCATGAAAGGGTTTTCCTTGAAATGCCAGGCAAGGGAATGCCACTCAAGCCATAATGGTTAACAGTAGGTCTTGTCTGTCAAAATCTTTGTAGTCAAGGATCCCTACTTCTTAACACGACGACCAAGCATTAGAAAGCAATCCAGGTAGCAGAGGTCCACCATGAACCCTGTACTTAATGTGTCGATGAAAATGACAACTATCACCTTGAACCTCAGGACCCTAATTAATCACAGCTGTTATTGGATAAGTCAGACTCTGCCTATAAGCATCTCAACAAGATACAATTTACAGAAGTCATGAGAATGTTTACTGCATTGAATTAGGTAGCCCAGTGATATTACTATACAAGAAAACAAGCATGGGTAGGTTTTATAAACAGCAATCCAGTAAACTGTAAAATCATCAAAGCCCTAGTTGGCAAGGTGGAAAGAAGAACCTGGTCTCGGGGCTGTATTTGTATTAAGCTTTACTGTCTCACAGATGCAAGGGGCTGGCATGTGGGCAGTCACCATTCAAATTACTATGGAACCAGAATATGCATGAGAATTTATAGTTGTCTTTATAAAAGATCAAATACTCCTCCAAAGGTTATACTCATGTATATTTTTAATGGTAACAACACCACAGGGCATTTACAGCCATACATTATATTATTTTCATAAATTTAGCTACTTTTGGGAAGCCTTTTTTTTTTTTAATTAAGTACTATTTAAGATCAGTGGTGGGAGCTCCCATTGTGGCACAGCAGAAACGAATCCAACTAGGAACGATGAGGTTGTGGGTTCGATCCCTGGCCTCACTTAGTGGGTTAAGGAACCAGCATTGCCATGAGCTGTGATGTAGGTCACAAATGCGGCTCGGATCTTGTGTTGCTGTGGCTGTGGTATAGGCTGACAGCTGTAGCTCCAATTCGACCCCTAGCCTGGGAACCTCCATATGCCACGGTTGTGGCCCTAAAAAGACAAAAAGACAAAACAAAACAAACAAAAACAGTGGTAAAAGAAAATCCAGAAGGGAAAAATAAAACATTGAGAATATGTAACTTGCAAGAAATTCATCTTTTCATCAAGATTTGCTATACAGTAAGTTTATGTGGAAAGGGAATTATTTAAATTATTTAAGCCCGTGTGCATTATTAAATACTTTCATTAAGATAAATTACAAAAGACCCTTGTCATTGAAATTTAGAGAGGCAGAAAAAGGGTTATGACCTCTAATGACATAACTGCATACTTGACCTTAAAAGCAGGTAGAACTACTAACTCTAATTTTAGCAATTATACTCTGAAACCCACAATCAAACAGTGAATTCTCCAAGGTTAAATGGGCAAAAAAAGTTCTTTGAAGTGAGTGATGTGCCATCTTTCACAGTTGCCTTTGGACAACTGGTCATTTAACTTTCATTTCACCAAGTCCCAGGACATTACTATCCCGTTGTACTTAAAATCTAGCAACTTTACAAAACAGTAAAACCACCACCCTTATTTATACAAGGATCTGAAGTCGAAAGGCTAAGAACAGAAAGTTTCCCAAAAGTGCGAAACGTATTTTCAGCCCATAAAGAAAAATTTAGGTTTACAAGTTTTTATACTAATGACTCGACTGATGACTCAGACGTGACATCTATGTTGCCATTTTTCATTCATTTTAAATCTCACATTTATATCTGTGTTGGTTGCAAGGTCACTGCTGTTTAAGAGATATATTTGTGTATATAAGATAGCGTACATTATGATGAGAACACAAAGCCATATAAAAGCAGCACATCACACTAAATTTTTCAGCATACATAGGGACACAGACTGGTAGGTTTTGATTACTTCTAATTATTTTAACCTCAGGTTCCTCCTTTGCCCTGGACCTCTATTTTCTAGGGGTCTAATACAAGGATGCCTGCCCGATCCATATCTAGCTAGAAGTCTCATCTCTGTTGCTACCCTGATACAATGGCAGTATGGCTTTGTTGCCAAGCACCACCCTCTCGCCCCTGACTCACTTTAACGAGAGTATACTATCTTGTGACAGAGACTTACTTGGAAATATATGCCGAATTACATGTCGAACCATGGACAAGGAACTACAAAGGTTTATATAATCAATGAGTTAGCAGATAAACCAAATCAGAGGCAGGCAGGAAAGGGAGTTGGATAAACGCAAGCACTGTGTATGATTATTATCAAGATATAGTTTAGCCTTGATGACAACATAAATGGAAACATCTTTGATAGGATAACTCAAATTTTTGGCATACCTTCATATTGAAATACAGGATTTACTTCATTCTGAATGTCTTTCATGAACAACAAGTAGGCTGTTGAAGAACAAAAAAAAGACCGAATTACTAGCTACTGCAAAGGGAAACGTTTGTTCCAACTTAGATCACAAACACAGAAGAAATCAGAATAGTAGCCAAATTATAAGGGAAAGAAAAGTAGGGAAAAGAGGGCAAGAGAAACTACACTCACGTCAGGCTCCAGAAGCAAGCTCCCAGTGTTTTCATCTGAAGGCAAGGACGCAACTTGTTCCATTTTTTACCACCACACTGACATGAGCTCCACCAGCGTGACAGAGAACCTGCAGCGAGCAACTGTGGAAGCAGCGACTTACCATTCCTCATTTACCAAGACCTCCATAACCGCACAGATGTGCCTCACTGCTCCCTCCCCAGTTCAGCATCTCATGTGCTATTTATCACCTTTCAGTCACAGGCCTTTGATGCAGGAGTTCTCCACTTTCCATTGCCTTATCAGTTTTTTGCAAACTACCTATGGTTATTAGAACTTAAAGCACAATTTTGAAGCAGATTAAAATGACAGTCCCAAGGGAATAATTTGTGTCAAACTGCCTTATTAGCATTAAAAAGAGACATGAGGAATGAAAGAAATAGCAGGACACCCATAAACCCTAACTCTGGCATTTTATGAGATGGGGGAACTATACTTTTTGTAATTATATAGTTTTAGAAATCGAAAGTTAGAGACATTACAAATTACATCTAGTAACAGTAATATGGAAACAAAGTTCTAACGAATAAATTGTTTGCTTAACCATAATGCCCTCATCTTGTATTTGTGTGACCAAACCAGACATGTCTTCATTGGAGCAGTGGGGATGAACTCAGATGTCCTCCCTACATCTTTGCAAAACTCAAGTTTTGTTAGCAAATTCTCTTCACTGTAAGACTTATTTAAAAAAGCGTATATTTTTTCCAAATATTTTTGTGAAACCATCTTTCCTAACTGTACAATAAAAGTCTAGTTGCAGCCAACTACTTATGAGTTCTTATTTAATTGAAGCAAGCAAATGCTCTTCACCATTGTGATTTCAAACTTTAACATGAAAGACAACATTTTCTGCATTTTTAGCAAAAAAAGGGGAATAAAATCCATTTATACAAATATTTTCTTAGATCATTCACATCCAATTTAGGAGCTTTAAGAATATAAATACAGGAGTTCCTGTTGTGGCTCAGTGGGGTTAAGAACCCAACTAGTATCCATGAGGATATGGGTTTGATCCCTGGTCGCACTCAGTGGGTTAAGAATCCAGCACTGCTGTCAGCTGTGGTGTAGGTTGCAGACATGGCTCGGATCTGGCGTGGCTGTGGCTATGGCATAGGCCAGCAGCTAAAAAGCAAAGAAAAAACCCAAAAACTTATTTTGTCAACAATACCATTTTTTTTGGTCTTTTTTTTTTTTAAGGCCACACCCGTGGCATATGGAAGTTCCCAGGCTAGGGGTCTAATTGGAGCTGCAGCTGCTGGCCTACACCACAGCCACGGCAACACAGGATTCAGGCCACATCTGCAACCTACATCACAGCTCACAGGAATGCTGGATCCTTGACCGACTGAGCAGGCCAGGGATCAAGCACGAGTCCTCATGGATACTAGTCAGATTCATTACTGCTGAGCCACAATGCGAACTCCAACAATACCAATTATTGGAGGTATTTCTATTTCAAACAAAGGTCTTCTTGTTTTTAGTTTTTTCTACTGATTTGAACTGTGTAAAGACAAATAACTTATCACACAAAAGTCTGATGTAAATTGCAGAAAGCAGAGTGTCTCTATCTTAGAGATTACAGTGTCTAATGCCAGATTATCAAATACTGCAAACAATAAGAAACAGTGCTTTTGCTTTCACCATACAAGGGATTCTGGTTAACCTCAGGGAAGGTCAAGGCTGAGTTGATAGTACTGGAGAGACAACCTCATAAAACCTTTTCTTTTTGCCTAGTGTTTTTATAAAAGAAACACCTCTGTAGTAACTCATAGTAATTTAAAAATACATCTAAATATGGAGAAAATTCTATGAAGTATTAACACACTATCTCCCCCACATTGTCAGTTTTAATTTTTTATAACCAATACATAAGTTTACTTAATTAACATTAAAAAGCAATATCCAAAGCCAAAACATAAAATTCCATTTCAGTTAAACAGACTAACTTAATCTCAAAATTTTCCCTATTTTAAACTAGGGATAGGCAAACTTCCGAAAAGGACCAGATGGTAAATATTTTAGGATTTGCAGGCCTTACAGTCTCTACTGCAACTACTCCAGGCAGTCATAGTTATGTAAACAGATGAGTAAAGCCATGTTCCAATAAAGATTTATTTATGGACAATGATATTTCAATTTCATGTAATTTTCACATGACATGCAATATTGGTCTTTGATTTCTTTCCCCAACCATTTAAAAATATAGAAACCAATCTTAGTTGAGGGACATTTAAAAAAAAAAAAAAGGCAGCAGGCCAGCTTTGGCCCATGTGCCATAGTTTACCAACTTCTGCTCCAAAATAATACTTTAAAAATCCAGGTACTTCAAAATTTCAAATCATTACTTCCCAGAGATTTGAAGTGATTATTCAAATGTTCATCAGTAACTTCTTTTAGATTAGCTGGTTTCCACTTGGGACTCTGGTCTTTATCTATTAAAACTGTCAAGTGAAGACATAAGAAATGTTAGTATATTTCTTTCTGGAATTGCCAGATTTCAATTACTGAATTAACAGAAACTACCTTAGACAAAGCATATATTTTTCTATATAGCACATCTTCTGAAAAGTTGAGGTGTTTTTTGTTTTTTGTTTTTGCCATGCCTGTGGCACATGGAGGTTCCTGGGCCAGGGATCAAACCTGCCCACTGGCACCACCCAAGCCAAGGCAGTGACAATGCTGAATCCTTAACCTGCTATGCCACAAGGGAACTCCCAAAGTTGAAATTTTTGTATGTGTTTCCCCCCCACCCCAGCCACCCAAACTAAGCCCCGAGAGAATCTGAATGGACAGTCATGTACTGATGATGACCTGTGTTGTTATTTTCTAACCTACCTGATACCTCTAGCTTGAATGCAGATGACTGAACTAATCCAGTGGTTTAAGCGTTAGAACTTTTTTTTCTTTTTCAAGCAAAATCATAAATGAAATCTCTGTTATAAAGCAGTTAAAACCTGAGCTTGCATAAAGGAAAGACGGGAGGGTGGAGGGCTCAGAGCTGCCTTCTAACCTCCTCCACATTGAACTGAGAGGAAAATTACTTCAGGCAGAGGGAAGGGGACCTTATGCATAATTAAATGTGGAGACTGCTGTTTTGCTAAATCTTCTAGTTCACACTGAATTAAAATACCAGACCACCTTCAGGTTATCATGAGAAATTCTACTTCTCTTATTTCAGTGTAGTCATCACTTAGTATAGCCACACAGTGTCCCCACAGGATTATAAGTATGAGGTAATCCATAACCTCCTTTAAAAAGGGAGAGAATGTCAGTTTCATACACTTATACAGATGTTATCATTTGGGAGACTGGGTAGAGGGCATCAGGATCTCTCCATATTATTTCTTACACTTGCATGTGAATCCACAATTATCTCCAGAAATTAAAAACAAAGAATGAGAACAGGACTATACTTAGTATGGCTGTGGTAGGGAATTTCAACCATGCTTAGTAAGTGCATGGTTCTTGTGAAGAATGAAAATATTTAAACATACAAATGGAGCATGATAATGTGAGAAAACATATGCATGTATGTGTGAATGGGTCACCTTGCTGTACAGCAGAAAACTGACAGAACACTGTAAACCATCTATAATGGGAAAAATAAAAATTATTATAAAAAAATAAGCATACGAAGTCTACAGTGAACCTAAAAGAAAAAGAATTTGTCGCTAAAATGCTAAATAATTAAAGAAGAAATCTGGGAGCCAAAGCAGCAGGCTGCCTCAGGAGGTAGAGGGAAGGGGGCTTTATGCATAATTAAATGTGGCTACTGAAGGTTTTGACGGTTTGGCCGCCTAACTGTAGGATTCCAGTATCCGATCAGTAGTGATACTGAACACTGATGTTATGATTCCTGCTAATGTGAAAATCCTACATTCCCTGGGTGCAGTAAATAAAGACAATCCTGGAAAATTCTTTCTATGAGAATCTCCTCCCTTTTAAGCTCTCTGGTCAATGCTATCTACCTCCTTTATAGGCCACTGAAGGGCAAAAGGAAAGAGAATACTAATCAAATCTGCATGTTATTTAATTTCAAACTAGCAAAGATATAACAAGTCCTTGACATGTATTCAACTCAGGTTTTTCAGAAGATTTCATGAGACACCCACTCAAATTCCAGTTGGTAGCTACCTAGCTCTTCTGAGCTAACTCATCTCAAGAAGTATATTCTAGAATTTTTTTTTTTTTTTTTTTTGTTTTTGCTTTTCAAGGCCACACCCATGGCATATGGAAGTTCCCAGGCTAGGGGTTGAATAGGAGCTATAGCTGCCGGCCTACACCACAGCTACAACAACCAGGGATCCACGCCGAGTCTGCAACCTACACCACAGCTCACGGCAACGCTGGATCCTTAACCCACTGAGCAAGGCCAGCCAAACCTGCATCCTCATGGATGCTATTCGGATTCATTTCCACTACACCACCACGGGAACTCCTAGATGTTAAGAGTCAAAAATTTTAACAGCAATTCCCCTAATTTGCTAACATACTTTACAATTAGCAAACTATAGCAAACATTTGGTTATGCAAGAACATATAACAGTTTTATCCAGAATAGATACTGCTTTCTGAATAAAGAGGTTATGCTGAAAGATGAGGCTACATACTTTCTCTTCATTAAAAAGTGGCTTGATAAGCACCTGTGTTTAGAATCAGAACTTTGATCCTGTGGGTTTCAACTCTTCTTAAAATAACTGACAGTATATCTAAAAACAATACCTTTCTTTTTTAAGTTTAAGAGCTGCTATCACATAGAGTGAATACTTTAGGAACATAATCAGAGTAGCACACAGGTCCTCCTAAAATCAGACCTAGGCTCTGATCCGCACGCAGCAAAGAAACTGCAGAGAATCACTGGGAAGAACGCATGTTTTCTATGAAACAGCCACTTCCTCTGACTCAGCTCCATGTGTCCTCTAAAAGGATGTGGACCTACTATTTCTGCTACCGTGTCGTGCCAGAAATGAAGAAAATTCTCCCACAGGGACCAGTGTTTATTGATGCTTACAGCTTAGAGAACATAACCTTTTATTCAGATAACATGTATATTAAAGTGATAAACACATAAGAAAATAAGATACACAAAATACACGCAGAGGGAAAGAACTCACTTTATACAACATAAATAACCTATTTATAGGGATAATGGGCTTATACATAAAAAGAAATGGCTGCAAACTTGCTACGAACAAAAACCACCACTTCACTTGCTTTTTTCTAATTATGCTGACTTTGAAGACAATAAGCAAAAATAGAAATCAGTAATATTGGTAGATGTTATTAATTACATTATAGGTTTTTCTCAATGTCAATGTTTAACTGCTCAGGCAAAGAGGTGCACGGGAGGGATGTTCCCAAGCCAGTACAAAAGAGAGGAACAGTAGGGGACTTCAGGGCTCCCTGCGAGAGAATAAAATGCACCTTTCAAAGACTTCAGCAGCAGAAAGAGTTTACAAACTTAGGCTGCACTTTACAGAGGCTGTCCACGTGACTGTAGGAGCAGGCTTGCTTCTTACATATAAATTAGGGAGCAGTGACCAGGTTATTGGAGTTTTTAAAATAATATTGGTTTCAAAAACTGACCTTCCCTCATATGCCGATTAGCAACATTAAAAAAAAAACCTCTGCCATCTTTATAAAAGTATGATTTTCACTAAAACAACACATCCTTTTTTTTTAAACCATATATGTCCATAAATCTTATTCCCGTAATAGCCAGGAATGAAACGACTGTCACTTACCTGCCCTAACGCCTTCATGAAAGTCATGGCCTCCCTGAAAGAAAATCAAGATCAAATGGGGAATTTCTGGGCATCCTCATTACTGATGATCTCTCTTCCACCCACTTTAGCCCCGACTCCAACGGCCACACCCTGAGCCACAACATTCAGTCACTGGACCACCTCTGATAAGCCACTCTTTGATCACTTCCTATTATTTGCTCTAGTATGTCCATGGCTTCACATCCCTGATTTTCCTGCGCTCCACTGATCTGGGACTTTCTCACCATTTGTTCTGGCTTCACTTTGCTCTTCATCCAGCCCAGTTTCCCCAGTTTGTTAATGTGGTCACTTGTGCTTGAAAATATCTTCATCTTCCTCCAGCCTTGTTTCGCCCCTTTACTCTGTCCTGGCAAAAATCCCATCATCAGCTCAGTCCTACCATTTATCTCGGCCTGCATTTGAGCAGTTACACCTTACTGCAGAAAAGTCATAAAACTGTGACTGGCTTCGTTTAGAATTCATTACCACAAATCTCAAACAGGCATGGAAAACTTCCCCACAATCCATGTTTTCTTGCCCACGCCAAGACAATAACTTCAAGTGTCTTCTGTCTCAATTTCTACTCCCAACAAGTAACCCTCACTACATCCTCAGCTAGTGACTTAACCTTTTACTTTATTAAAAAAAAAAGAGAAGTCCTAAGACACGAACATGCTCTTCTTCCCCCTACCAAACCACCTGCACTATACAGCTACCTGCAGCATGCCTTCCCTCTCCTGAGGAGGAAGGGACCCTCCCCTGCCAAAAACCAGTCCTCTCCCGTCTTCCCATTCACATGTCCTCTTCCCAAGGACTTCGCCCAAGAAAGTCATCCATCTCTCTTCCTGGCATCATCAACGCAGGCAGTATAACGTAATGGTTAAATGCATGCAGTTCAAATGTCTGGTCCACCTTCTGGCTCCACTCCACAGTAACTGTGTGACCACGGGCTGGGAATTTCCCTAACTCCCAGTTTCCTTATATGAAATGGTAATATCAATACATTCATCATAAGATTATCTTAATCGACATCCCAGCACAGTGTCTGACACAGAGCAAGCATTCGGCAAATGTTAACTAGTGTATCATCAACATAATCTTTTTTTCCCCTATCGAATCATCCCCAATCATTTATAAACATGTTCTAGTATCTCCCACCTTACAAAACAGAAAAGGAATCTCACTTGATTCCACAGTCCTAGCTTCTACCCTGTTTCTCTTTCAAGAATGGGTTGTGTACAGTCTTCACTTCTTCACATCCTATTTACTCATTTCCCCTCCAATTTTCCACACTGTAACTTCTGCCTCAACACACCCCTGAAAAGGCGTGCCAGAATCTCTAGGCACTTCAGTTTTGCCAGATGTGAAGCACGCCTTCATCCTCTCTCCTGGGGGCTTTGGCAGTACTCCTCCTTGACACACCTCTCCTGCTCTCATGACACCTGCTCTCCCATTCTGTCCTTTTTCTCTTCCACTGCTCTTTCTCCTCTAGCCCACCTCAAAATGCTGGATCTCCACGGCTCATATCTGAACTTTCATTTTGCTTCTATACAATCTTATCCATCCTAAACACAACACATCAGGGCCTGAGAGATCAATTCTGAATAGAAGACATGTCCCTTCTCTGCTCAAAAAAAAAAAAAAAACCAACATCTTGTGCCTTCCCATTTTACTCAGGACAAAACCAAAGTCTTATAAAGACCTCCAAGGCCATATATGCCCTGCACAGCCCTTCCCTACCCTGTCAGCTCTGACCTCTTTTCTCTCTCTCACCAACCATACCTGCCCCACTCCATCCACAGGCCTCCCTGCGGTTCCTCAGAGCTTTAAACTTGCCGTGCCCTCCACATACGTGCATGGCTCGCTCCCTCACTTCTTTCAGGTTTTCCCTCAAAGTACATCACCTCAGTGGGATCTTCCCTGGTCATCCTCTCCACAAGCTCAACCTCTCTCCTCCTGTACTCCATATCCTCCTTCCCGCTTTACTTTTTCTCCTTAGTATTTGTAGTAACATATTGTACATTTTATAAATACACTTGTTTACCATCTATCTCCCCCACTATAAAGTTAGCTCCATAAGGGAAAAGATGTGTCTATTTTGTTTACCTACATATTACCGCCTAGCACATGGTAAGCACTCTTTTTTGTTATGTAAATAAAGTCAAAGCTTTTTTAAAAATTGGTGCTAATGGGAGTTCCCATTGTGGCTCAGTGGAAACAAATCTGACTAGTATCCATGAGGGTTCGGGTTTGATCCCTGGCCTCACTCAGTGGGTTAATGATCCAGCATTGCTGTGAGTTGTGGGGAATGTCGAAGATGTGGCTCGGATCCCGCATTGCTGTGGCTGTGGTGTAGGCTGGCAGCTGTAGCTCCGATTCAATCCCTAGCCTGGGAACTTCCAATGCTGCAGGTATGGCCCCAAAAAGACAATTAAAAAAAAAAAGTGCTGATGTTTTTCAGACTTAAATCTTTAACCCACATCTTTAAGCTCCAACTCTTAAATGCATTCTTTCCCTCACATCCATTATCAAGGTATATCAATCCTCTCCTATATTTGTTTCAAATCCATTTACCTCTCTCTGCTGCCACCACTCTAGTCTAAGCCACCGCTACTCTGAACCTGAATTACTGCAATAGACTCATCTCCAGTCCCTACATCCACTCCTGAACCCCTCTAGCCCCATCTCCATTCAGCAGCAATAATTACCTTAACCCAAAACCACCCCTGCTGAAACTCATCCTTCAGGACACAGATGAGCTGACACCTCAAAAATGTCTTCCTGGAACTACTTATTTAACGCAGGTTTCCTTCTGCATACCCCACTCCCTTTTGTCCCCTACCATCCTCTTCTATCACCAATCCCATATGTTTCCTTTAGAGCACTTACCACAATTTGTAATTATTTTACTTATGTTATTTACTTGTTCACTATAGTCTCAGGAGGCTATAAATTCCATGAGAACAAGGACATTCAACAACATAACACTCAGCACAGTGCCTGGCACACAGCTAACATATTTGCTGAGAGAATGGCAGGAGGCAGGAATCAATCAATGAAGGCAGTGCACAGGGAAAAACAGGGACTGGGGAGGCATGCTGGGGAGTGGTCACGTGTGTAAGCACCTGGTGTCACACACCGTGGCTGTCACTTAATAGCAGCACCACCTCAGACAGGTTACCTCTCTATGCCAGTTTCCTCATCTGTAAAATGGAGACAACAATAGTATCTATCTTCTAGAGATGGTGTAATATTTAATGGAGAGAATACACATAAAGAGCCCGGCATAGCACCTACTCATCATAAACAACAGTCCTCAGCTGCCATTTATGCCCTATGAAGTGACCTTAAGATATGACTAATAGAGCTTAATTTATGGCTGGGTGAACTATTTTGAATATCTTCACTATTTTAAGACATGGAAGTCCATTAGGGATGTCTGCTTTATAGTTATTAAACAAAATATTCTCTTTAGGCTCTGAGTTTATTCATCTAAGGGTCTTCTACACGTAACACAAAAGGGACAATTCTGCTTTTAAAGAGTTTATCTGAAAGAAGAAATCACTATGACTGAAATGTTTCATGAAATCAATAATATTCTATGTGATTACTGCCTATTTTAAGTGTATTTATAATAGTATTTTTTTAAAATATATTTCTTTTTTTTTTAGGGCCACACCTGAGGCTTAAGTAAGTTCCTAGTTTAGGTAGGGGTCGAATCAGCCACGGCAACACCAGATCAGAGCTGCATCTGTGACCTATGCCTCGGCTTGTGGCAACGCTAGATTCTTAACCGCTGAGCGAGGCCTGGGATCAAACCTGCATTCTCATGGACACGATGTTGGGTTCTTAACCTTCTGAGCTACAACGGGAACTCCTCTAAGGGTATTTTCAATGCTAATCTATTAATTAAAACATGTAACAGACTAATAACTTCCTGTGTGTACTTTTATATATATTTAGATTTAGAGAACTCATGATTCTTGCCCAGGATCAGAGACTATGCCCGAAGAATAGTTTTAATTTCTATTCTGAATTCTATATGAGGATAGAGTCCTTTTTGCAATTACATGCAAATGTAACTGCTGTCTCATAAAGGTTTATTAACAACCTGGGAGAAATATTTCTACATTCCTTAAGCTTACTGACCTGCTGTATTTTCACAGAGTAAATATACAGATAGTTTCAATTTTCTTGTTTAGAATTTTATGTATTTTACCTGTTCTACAATGAACCTACATTAATTTCATAACTAGAAAATTACAAAAATCTAAAGAAAAATTCTTACCATACAAGCTTGACTGAGCCGATATTCCATAGTTAGTACTTCCGGCAAGGTCTTTGAAGACCCTTCCATGAGTTGCCTTAGTGTGATCTTTAGGGATGTTGGAGACATTTTATTAATTACCTATTAGAAAAAAAATTTTTTTACTAGTTTTAATCCAATAGTTCCTTTACCGTCTATAATAAACTGAGTTTTGATATAAATCATATTAAAATGTTCTCTTTCACAGTACTTTCATACGACGTCTCATAAAAGATTACACCTTAACCTAATCCTGCTAAAGCACCAAACGAAAGTTTCTAATGCAGTACAACAGATCACTCCACAAGTGGAATAAATTCTATACCAATAACTGAAGTAATAAATCTACATTTTGTAGCTTGTCTAACATATAAATCACCCCAACTAGGTAAGCAAAAGGTGATTACGCCTAAATAAAATTAGTACACATCTTACAAACCACTAATATATCAGAGGACATTTCACTTTAAAATTAAAGAAGGTGAATGAATAGAAATATAGTAGCTCTTCTTTCCCACTTTGTGACTCTAAATTGAACTATAGTCCTTACCTATAAATAAATCCACTTACCTTGGAAGTAAAGAGAGATAATAATTGAAGGTATAGTGAGGTGGTCTTCTACAGGACTCAGTATTCAATAAAATAAGAAATTAGGCCTGACTCCTTGGCTTCAATGCTACTCCACTTCCTTCTGAATTTAAAGATGCTATTACTGGTATTTCGGTCCATAACTGTGAATACAACAGCTGCTGCAAGAGGTCCCAATACTTGCTACGTAAATCTGATGCTTGTCCTTTCCTTTATAATTGTGATATACAGTTTTCAGGCATGTTGTTGAGTGATTGCCTCAAAGGTATAAATTTGAACTTTTTGAGTTTAAAGAATTCCAGCTTCTTTGTAGCATCCTCAAGTTTGGCAACAGACTGAGAGAAGAGCCATCTTACCAGGTAGTTGCCAGAGTTGCCAAGTGGATGACTACTGTTCAGGAAAGGTTCAGGGAAGATTATTAGTACCCTAGCTGCAGCCACAATGCTGCTGAAGAGATGAGAAGAGGAGAGAGATGATTCAGTGTTTTAGGACCTAGCTCATCTTTGCAAGAACTCATTCTTTTGCCCTTGGTGCTGTATGGACGTGACCCCATTTAATGCCCTGCTAGAGATGCTACTCCATGTTCCTGCCTCTCTGGCTGCAGGCCACGAGGGCAGTGGCACCCCTGCAGCAGTCTGCATGCTGTGCTAGGGGGTCATCCTTTCCACGGGCAAGTCAGTAACGGTCCATTTTACTGACACAACCACTCATTTTCTCTGGCCAGAGCAACACTCACGTTATTGTAGGTGAAGACCTGAAGAATGTCATACATAATGCTAAAAGATATACTTAAGGGAGGGACAATCTTTTCTAGCCTGCAAAGTCAATGAAGCTACAGTCTCCTTCCCAAAAGGGCCACGGTGTGCAAGCCCATAACTGTGTACCTCACTTGGTACTGCTGTTAGGATTAACTGCCTATGTCCTCACTTCTTTATGTGTTATCTAATTTCTCAAAACTCTCTTCCTCACCTGAATACCAATTAATTTTTTTTTTTAATGGTCAAAGCTGAAGCTTATGGAAGTTCCTGCCTAAGGGTCAAATCTGAGCTGAAGCTGCTTGCCTAAGTCACAGCCACAGCAACGCCAGATCCAGGCTGTGTCTGTGACCCACACAGCAGCCCCTGGCAATGCCGGATCCTTTAACCCACTGAACAAGGCTAGGGATTGAACTCACATCCTTATGGATATTAGCTGGGTTCTTAACCCACTAATGGGGACTCTCCAATTAATTTCATAAGAAAGGCCACTGAAGGGCTCCAGATGTCTGTACTTATGTCATATAGACATACTCGAAAAATATGCAAAGAAAATTTCATTCAAAAAGCGCCTTTGGTTCAGACATTTCATAAAATATTAAAGATATTTTCGTAAGACAGATATCACAGAAGAAGAAACTATAGTTTCCAACTCTTAGTATGCTGGCAATTCAGCACAGATGCTTAAGATTTGGACTCCAGAGTCAGAGAGCTCTGGGGTAGAATCCCAGCTCCACCACCTCCTACATGATTGAGCTTAGTTTTCCTCATTTGTCAAATGAATATAATAATATTATCCATCTCGTAAATGGTATGGCAATACATGACGATGCAACGTGTCAGAAAGCAAACAAATCAGGGAAAAGACAGAATTTTTTTGAGGACATTTCCCTTAGCTCTCAGGCAAATACATTCACACTTATGCATATTTTACACACAAGGTAACCAGACCCTGATATGAATTTCTCCAAGGTCATACAGAGCAGGAATCCAAACCCAAGCCTGCTGACTCCAAAGCCTGCCTCCTTTTACTATGTGAGGCTATAAAAGTAGTCAAGAATGTAAAACGCCGAAGAAAAGTAAAAAAGAACAAAGAGAACATTGTGTCAGGTGAAGAAATGAATAAAAACTTGTTTGTGTAATTTTGATGGTAACAAGGAAGACAAAGTCAGGATGGAAGCTTGAGGAAAAACAGAGTCAAGGGAAGGCTTTTTTTGTAAGGTTAGGAAAGCTCTGAAAGCAATGGCAGAAGAAAAGGTGCCAAGAAGGTAAAACAGAAGATACTGCAAGAGAGAGCTGACTGATGTAATTAGTTTAGAGGAGGCAGAAAAGGATGAAATAAGACCATAGATGGGGATATTTTCCTTGACAAGGAAGTGGAACATATTAGAGGAACCAAGATGGGATGATGGAAGAGAGTTAAGGTAGCTAACATAGCTTCATTCAGTAAAAAGAGAACACAGACTATTCTGGAAAATTTGATAACGATTAGACTTAGATCCTTATTTAAGCCAGAAATATGTATAGATACAATCCTGCACCACAGAACTGAGGGAACATATTTCTACCTCTTGGAAGAACACCGGTCAGTGTTCTTTAAAGGGTCAGCACCTCTTTAAAGATTAATTGTCTCCCGTATATCAAATACCCAACTTCTTTTTTCCTTTACTTTTATTAAATGAGACACATTCTCATCTCAATTCAACAACACTATTGAGCATCTATTATGCATTAGACACTTTAGGGGAGACAATAATCAACAGGACATGGTCCTTGCACTCAGCATTACCAGCACTGTAATCACTGCCTTTTGGGTAAGAATCCTAGTAATACTTCTTTCGGTAAGTTTTATGACATCCTGGGGAATTTCCAACTGAAGGAAAACTCAACATACTGCCTCTGACCCTCTCTTCAGCAGTCTAACAGAACACCAAGAACATACAGTCTGACGTGCATTATCAAGAGGAAAACAGTATTCAACGAGCCTACTGATTACAATCAGAAAATTTCTAGCACATAGTCCTCAGGACTGACTCAAGGGCTATAACATAACTATTTCTCTGATTCACTATGTGACCTTAGAAAATGATCTTTTGAGTTTTTTTCCTTTATTAAAAAAGAGTATCATTTATAACATTCTCTGAAAGTCTAGACTGCCAGATTTAATCTCAAAAGAAAGAACACTAACAAGAATTCAAGTAAATTTAGATAATTTTACTTTTTAAAAATGCATTTAAAAAGAGAGGTAGGAGTTCTCATCATGGTTCAGTGGTTAGTGAAACCGACTAGCATCCATGAGGATATGGGTTTGATCACTGGCCTCTCTCAGTGGGTTAAGTATCTGGCATTGCCAGGAGCTGTGGGGTTGGTTGCAGACGCAGCTTGGATCCCGCATTGCTGTGGCTGTGGCCTAGGCCAGTGGCTACAGCTCTGATTGGTCTCCTAGCTTGGGAACCTCCATATGCTGTGGGTGCAGCCCTAAAAAGACAAAAAGACAGAAAAAAAAAAAAAAGACAGTTGATACTTACTTATATTAAATAGTGGGTAAAGACAATGAACAGGAAATGAGAGCTTAAGAAACTAATCATAAGCAACAAAATGGCTTATTCTTTAACTCGAAAGAATATATAAATGCATAGGAAAACATAAATGTGTTTAATCTTGCTCTCTTCTGAAAACTACAGCATATTGCAAATCTATTAATATGCTATGAAATGAACTTTCTAATCCTTCCATTAGAAAATCAAATTCACCATTTTTAAAAAACTTTCCTTGAGCCATTAAAAATGCCATCAAGAAAAACATTTAAGTAAGCCACAGACAGTGATCACTTAAGAGTGTTCAATGTAGTTGTCACATTATAGCGGACAAAAGAGAAGGATAAATGATTTGCTCTTAATATTTGCTCATATTATACTACAGAAATTGTTTAATTTGAATAGCAGATATTTTTAAATACTTGCAAGGTACAAGAGAAGTTAATCAATGCAAAACAGTTCAAAACAAATTATTTGAAAGAGAAAAGAAAGCATTTTGAGTAGAAACAACATTTTCTACAAGGGCAAATAATGCTTAGAAAACAAAAAAATAAATAAAGATTACTACAATTAGAAATACCTCATAAAGTTGGATTTTTAATTTTTAAAGAAAAATCAAAAATAGTATATCCACTTTTTAAGAAGTCCATAGGGGAGTTCCCGTCGTGGCTCAGTGGTTAACGACTAGGAACCATGAGGTTGTGGGTTCGGTCCCTGGCCTTGCTCAGTGGGTTAAGGATCCGGCATTGCCGTGAGCTGTGGTGTAGGTTGCAGATGCGGCTCTGATCCCGCATTGCTGTGGCTGTGGTGAAAGCAGGTGGCTACAGCTCCTGTTAGACCCCTAGCCTGGGAACCTCCATATGCCACAGGTGCGGCCCTAGATAAGGCAAAAAAAAAAAGAAGTCCATAGGAACACAACATAGTTAAACAGCAGATATCAAATCCTACACAAATATTATGAGTCAAATCCATTAATATATAAAAAGAATAACACACATGACCAAATGTGGCTTATTTCAAGAATGCAAAGTTAGTTCAATGTTCAAAAGTCAATCACCACCCCAGAAATATATCTCTACCTATGCAGTCATTTTATACCAAAGCAATCCAATGATGGAAAAGAAAGTCTTTTCAAAAATTGGGCTGGCACAAGTGTATAACAATATCAGAAAAAATTAACCTGGACACCTATATCTCACACCATACACACAAAATTATTTTGGGATGAATCTAGAGGTAAATAGAAAAGCAAAATATTATGAACTTTTAGAAGAAAGTACAGAAGGATATTTTTGAACTTGGAAGCAGGTAAAGATTTCTTAGGACAGAGAAAATAATACTTATGAAAGAGAAAAAAGTTAATAATTTAGGTTTATTTAAATTAAAAACTTTTGGTCATCAAAAATTATGGTAATGTACATTATTAAAGGTAAAAGAAAAATCACATGACCATCTTGATGCAGAAAAATGTTGTGATAAAATACAACATTCATTTGAAACAATTACAAAAAACCTCTTAGCCAGCTAAGACTAGAAGGCACTTCCCTATATTAAAAAAAAAAAAATAGAAATCCTATAGCAATCAACATTTTTAATGTTCTTCAAAGATTTCCACCTGAGATTGGGAATAAAACAAGGCTGGCTGCGATCATCACATGACAGGATGCTGGGGAAGGAAGGGGTAGCAAACACAGGGATGAAGAGGGGAGGGGGAGAGAGAGAAGAAAGGAGAAATAAGGGCAGAGAAAGGATGAAGGAAGAAGGAAATACAGATGACATCATTATGTATATGAAAATACTGGGTCATAGGGTTACTCCATGTTTAACATTTTTAAACGTTTAACTTTTTCTTTTTCTTTTTATGGCTGCATCTGCAGCATATGGAAGTTCCCAGAATATGGGTCAAATTGGAGGTGCAGCTGCCAGCCTATGCCACAGCCACATCAACACCGGTTCCGAGCCGCATCTGCAACCTATGCCTCAGCTTGTGGCAATGCCAGATCTTTAATCCACTGAGCAAGGTATAAAACCCTCATCCTCACAGACATTATGTTGGGTTCTTAACCCACTGAGCCACATCAGGAGTGCCCAGTGGAAATCTTCTAACCACTTTTGGTATGGTGCTTTCTGCTTTAAATCTATTTTTGCTCAAATAAAATCTTAAAATTTTTAATATGCCTTAGTTTACCTTTTAGCAACATATGTGATGACTCTGCAGTATTACTCCTGAGTATATACAGAAATGCGTACCTTCGTTATCAAAAGACACAGACAAAATTGTTCACAGAAGCATTATCTCTAACAGTAGAAACCTACAAACAACCCCAAATGTCCATCAGCAGTAGAAATGAAAAAATAAAATACATCACACATGGAATAACTTAGAGCAAGTGAAACAAACCACTGCTACATACGACACAGGTGTACCTCACAAATACAATGCTGAACAAAAGTAGACAGAAAACAATATGATTTTATATAGAACTTGAAAACAAAATCTAATGGTTATCCTAGGGGAAAGGTCATTACTGCGAGAGAACTCAAGATATCTCAAGTGCCTAATTTATCCTGGTTATCCTGGATATTGGTTATGTTTATGTTGCAAAAAACGTTCAGCTATACATTCACAATTTTCCCATACTTCGAAAAAATGGATTCTTAAAATACACACTCAGAAAAAACTCAAGGGTTGAAAATTTTTAGTTTAACATAAGGCTCCTCGCAATATGGCTCCAATCATCGCTTTGGCCATTATTTTCTGATACTTTACTCCTTGTTCCCCGCTCTGCATTCTCCAAACATTTGTCCTTTGAGTATGTGCTTTGTTCTGTCTGATACACCCTTTGCCACTTGGCAGCTCATTTCCATCTTTTGTTCTCTGCTCAGAAGTTTCCTCCGTGAAGCCTTTAAGACTCCCTGCACTATTTTCTGGACACCCACAAGAATCTGCGTAAGCCTCCAGCTTGGCAGCATTTACCACATGCTTACGCGTCTACTCCACTAGATTGTGAACTCCGTCTGACAACAAGTTTCTACCCTGTGAAATGCTCTGTGATAGGTGTCTGGAAATACAGGAACAAGCAAGCTTCTTGGGAGCCTATAGCCTGCTCTAGATAGGCCTCAATAAAGCAAAAAAGAAGCAGTAGAGAAGAAAGCATACATAATAGGACAGGGACAAGCAGGTAGAGGTCTTTATGGAATAACACTGCCATTTTTATGGCGTTCTCACAAGAGTGCCACTAAAGACCTGAAGCTTTATTGTGCTATTTTAAGGCTTTAAAGGGAAATGTGTCTCATCATATTTGTCCATGGGATTAAACGAAATTATGTAGAAAATAGAATTTAAACCACAGTAAATCACATTATCTGTTATTTTAAAACCAAGCAGCATAAGCCCCTATTACAGCTGTCCATTAAATAGGTCTACGATTTTTTTTAACTAGTATAAACCAACCATAGTTATCTTTTGCTATGAGTTATAAATAGTTTTCTAAATAATCATCTCATACATTATGTACTTATATTTACAGATCTTTTCCAGAAATGTTCAGATTGACAACAAACCAATAGAAATACAAAATACCTAAGCAAGTTGTTTTACTTCACCAAATACCACAGTTTCCCAGAAATATTTTTATTTTCAAATACATTTTCACCATTCTGGGGGATCACATTATTATATAAAGACCAAAATAGTACTTTAAAAATGGGCACTAATACTTCTTTCTTCTTACAAAAGGTTTAAAACTAGTCTAAGAAGAGTGTTTTTTAGCCACCTTATCTTTAGACTTTTCCAGAAATTTGTTTTTGACTTTTTAGGGCCGTACCATCGGCATACAGAAGTTCCCAGGCTAGGGGTCGAATTGGAGCTGCAGCTGCTGGACTACGACACAACCACAGCAATGCCAGATCAGAGCCGCATCTATCCCTACACCACAGCTCAAAGCAACGCCGGATCCTTAACCCACTGAACAAGGCCAGGGATCAAACCTGCATCCTCATGGATGCTAGTCAGATTTGTTTCCGCTGAGCCACTAAGGGAACTACTCCAGCAATTTCTTAAAAGCTTTAACAATTCAAATGAAATGAAAACACAGTATCTAAAGATGCCAAGTGCTGCTATTCATAATACCCTAAATGCTTAGGATAACACTTAAGCGTCACTAAGCTTCATAGGTGGACTGGAAACTTTTTTCTTCCTGTTTACTTTCCTCTTAAGGTCTACTGCACTCTTCCCAAAGGCACAATGTATCCGTCAACACTGCCATTAAATTACTTTTATTAATATCAATAAACTAGTGTGATGGGTACCTTCAGCATATATAATGCCCGCTTCTACAGGTTAAACTGGTTTTTTTGAAAATATAATTTGATATGTCATTTTATTTTTTAAATAATTAGCTTTACTAAGGTGTAATTTACATATGATAAAATTCGCTCATTTTAAGTGCATTGTTCTACAAATTTTGAGACAAATACAGTTGTACAACTACCCCACGATCAAGATATAGAGCATTTTCATCATCCCAAAGAGATCTCCTTACCTCAGTTCTAGCCCTGGGCGACTGATCTGTTTTCGGTGCCTAGAGTTTTGCCTTTTCTAGAATTTCATAAAAATAAAAGCGTACACTAAATAGTCCTTTGCGACTGCCTTCTTTTACTTGGCATAATGCTCCTGAGATTGATCTCTGCTGTTTCATGTATCACTCATCTCTTCTTTTAGTTGAATATATTCCACTGTATGACTATATCACAATCTGTTTACTCACTCAACAGTTAAGAGGGATTGTGTTGTTTCCAGTTTTGGACTATTATAAATAAGTTACTAGGGACATGTGAGTACAAGCACCTGCGTGGACAAATGTTTACATTTTTCTTGGGTAAATACCTAGGGGCGGGATCACTGCTTCTTCCAGTAAATGTTCATTTAACTTTATGAGAAACTGCCAAACGGTTTTCCTATGGTTTCTTATAAAGTTAAACGTATACTTACCGTACTAGTGGCAAGGTAAGAGTCAACACCTTTTTTTTTTTTCTTCCATATGCATCTCCAATTGTCCCTGAACCTGAACCACTTGCTGAAAATACTATCTTTTTCCCACTGAATTACCTTAAGAGTTCAGAGCAGGTTTTACTCTAGCATTAAATTTACTCCCACTGCTGAAGTGTAAACTTCCTGGCTGACGGGCATATGAAAGCTTCCCCATACCTGTGTGAGCCTTGCTCACTGTTCAGAATACTGCTTTCCTGTGACTCTCTCCCTGGTCTTTCAGAGTTTTACTCAAAACACATACAGATCAATATTCTAGAAATTCCTCCAAGAAGAAAGCTGCGTCAATCTTAGGGCTCTAGTGTTTGCTCCCCTTCTCTCAGGAATCACATATGCTGCCTGCACTGTCCAATGTCTACAAACACTTGTTTCATACATTCTGTCCCATTTTCTAGTTGTTTACAGCAGGAAAACAATTCCTGTAGCAATTTTCTTGAATACTGGTCATTTTATTTTTAAATAGTGGGATGCACAGGTAATTCTCAAAGCTTACAGAAGGTTGGTAATCTTTTAAGGTTAATTTTCCTTTTTAATACTTTGCTGCTCTTCTTTCTTAAAAACTATGCCCTGATTACTATTCTTAGTTTTCCAACGCAGGATCCTTAACCCACTGAGCGAGGCCAGGGATTGAACCTGCGTCCGCATGGATGCTAATCAGATTCGTTTCTGCTGAGCCATGACAGGAACTCCTTTGTTTTCCTATTTTTCCCCCAATTTTTCCATACATGAATTCTCTACAGAGGTCTGTCATATACTTACATGTTAACTTCTTCCAGCAAAAACTGCATTTCATTTACTCTTTACAAAATGAACATTTTAAAATTTAAAAAAATATACAGGAGTTCCCGTCGTGGCGCAGTGGTTAACGAATCCGACTAGGAACCATGAGGTTGCGGGTTCGATCCCTGCCCTTGCTCAGTGGGTTAACGATCCGGCGTTGCCGTGAGCTGTGGTGTAGGTTGCAGACGCGGCTCGGATCCTGCGTTGCTGTGGCTGCGGCGAAGGCCAGTGGCCACAGCTCCAATTAGACCCCTAGCCTGGGAACCTCCACATGCCGCAGGTGCGGCCATAAACCCGCGGCCATAAAATGACAAAAGGCAAAAAAAAAAAATAAAAAATAAAAAAATATACAAATCTCACTTCGGTGATTACAAAGAAGAAATTCTAAAGAATTTAGTAAGAGTTTTCTAACACTGGGAAAGGAAAGTATACACTCTCTCTAAGCTTTTAACATAGCAGACTATCCCTACATCAAAAACAAAAAAATATCTAAAAGACAAGTCAAAAGCCATATTGGTTTCCTTGCACTCAGGACCATCTTCCTGGGCACTGATTTGACTCACTGCCCTCTATTCTTGTCCGCTGCCTCTCCTGCTGTGGACTTCATTCCCCGGCCCTCCTAGGGACTGGTGACCCATTTAAATTCTTTCCTTGGCTTAGCATCCTTGCTGAGGGTTGAGGTGAGGGGGTAGTGTCAGTCTCTTTTTTTCATGATTCCTTTGATTACTGATATCACTTATAACTCTAGAAAAGAAATACTTCTTTCATTGGCCCAAAGAACATTCTTTACTTTGGCAAGTCTGGTAGCACTTCCTACAACTCAACAACAAAAAAACAAAAACTCAGTTAAAAAATGAGCAAAGAACTTAAACATTTCTCCAAAGAAAATACAAATAGCCAATAAGAATATTAAAAGATGCTCAATATTACTAACCATTACGGAAAAGCAAATCAAAACCACAATGAGGCAACACCCTCCAGCCATTAGGGTGGCTATTAAAAGAACAAGCGTTGGCAAGGATGCAGAAAAAACTGGAACCTCTGGGCACTGTGGTTGGTGGGAAGTAAAATGGTGCAGCTGCTACGGTAAACAGTATGGAGGTCATCAACATATTAAAACAGAATTTCTAGAGTTTCCATCATGGCTCAGTAGGTTAAGAACCCAACATAATTTATGTGAGGATGTGGGTTCAATCTATGTTCTCACTCAGTGGGTCAAGGATCTGGCATTGCCATAAGCTGTGGCGTAGGTCACAGATGCAGCCAATTCAACCCTGGACCCAGAAATTTTCATATGCCATAGGTGCAGCCATAAAAAGAAAAAAAAATAGAATTACAATATGATACAGCAATTCCACTTATGGATATGTACCCAAAAGAATAAAAGCAGTGTCTCAAGGAAAGAGTGAACTGCTTTTAATTCTTTTAAGAAGGTGTGGTACATATATACAATGGAATACAACTCAGCTATAAAAAAGAACAAAATACTGCCATTTGCAGCAACATAGACGCATAAAGATTCTCTCACACTAAGTGAAGTTAAGTCAGAAAGACAAATACCACATGATATCACTTATAGGTGGAATCTAAAATATGGCACAAATGAACTTATCTACAAAACAAAAACAGACTCACAGACATAGAGAAGAGCTGCCAAGTGAGGGGAGGGAGTGGGATGGACCAGGAGTCTGGGGTTAGTCGATGCGAACTATAAGGTCCGATGGTATAGCACAGGAAACTATATCCATTTTTCTGGGATAGACCATGAGGGAAAACAATATAAAAAACAATGTGTATGTCTGTGTGTGTGTGGGGGGGGGAACTGGGTCACTTTGCTATACAGTGGAAATTGGCATAATATTGTAAATCGACTATACTTTAAAAAAAAAAAGCAGTGTCTCAAAGAGACATCTGTATACCCACATTCACAGCAGCATTAGTCACAAGAGCCGAAAGGTAGAAGCAATCCAAATGCCTACAGGAGACAGATGGATAAACAAAACATGGCATAAACATACAATGGAATATTACTGCGTCTTAAAAAGGAATGAAATTCTGATAAATGCTATAACACGGGTGAACCCTGAAACCCCATGGTAAGGGAAATAAGCTAGTCACAATAGAAAAATGCTGTATGAATCCACTTACGCAAGGTGTCCAGTGCAGTCAGATTCATAGAAAAGGAAAGTACAATAGTGGTTGCCAGGAACTTGGAGGAGAAGGAAATGGGGAGTTACTGCTTAACGGGTATAAATTTTCATTTTTGCAAGTGGAAAATAAATTGGAGATTGGTGGTACAACAATCTGAATATATTTAATATTGAATTGTACACTTAAAAATGGTTAGGATGATAAGTTTTATGTCACATGTATTTGAAATAAACACACGGACGTGAGAGTATCAAAACTGGAGTCTTTAGTTAAAGTTTCTTTAATACACGCTACCCACCAGGGCATTTAAAGAGCCCATTAGCTCCCGTGGATCACCTGGTACCATGAAAAATATATACCAGAAAAAGGATTAAAAGGAGGTTTGATGAATTACAATTTTAAGCATTATTAAAGGAAAGAAGGAAGGAAGGGATTGAAACTGTGGAGAAAAATCTAAGACCATTAGAGGCCATAAAGTAAGGCACTATGAAAATTCCATCAGTTGTAAAGAGTTTACAACTTCCCCATATTTGTCATTTCTCTAGCCCTTATGTTATTCTATAGCGATTGATAGTTAAAAAATCTAAAGAAATGATTAAAGAAAAACTTTATGTTTTCATTTAATGAATAGCAACTCTGTTGAAAAGATTCCCTATGGACAATCCTGGAGAGAAAAGAACCTCTAAGACACAGAATAGATGGTCACAACGTCAAACATGAACACAGACTAGATCTCTGGGACCTGCAGAAGGAAGAAGGAATCCCCGAAGAGCCCACGGGGTTAGGAGCAATCCTCAAGGCTTATTGACACAAGTTTCAGTATATTCTTTATTTGTTCAAACATGTGATCTGCAAACCTGTCATTGAAGCACTAACAATTATCTTCTGCAGCGTTTTTGGTGTGTTTCTGGCTGACATAATTTAAAGGAGCCCTATATAAGCTCTATCAGGGAAGCCTCTGTGGGAATTTTTGATTCCCATATCATGTGATGGCCAACAGATACTAATACTGTGGAACCACATTCATTCAACAGAGCAGGTCACCTGAAAATGAAAACCTGTTCTACCAATGTGAGTGCCTTTGCTAATCCTAGCTGTGATGGGTGGCTTGCCAAAGCACCATTTTCTGAATACAGAATAAATATACTGCCAGAGGGGAGTTTCCATCGTGGCTCAGTGGTTAATGAATCTGACTAGGAACCATGAGGTTGAGGGTTCAATCCCTGGCCTCGCTCAGTGGGTTAAGGATCCAGATTTGCCATGACCTATGGTGTAGGTTGCAGATGTGGCTCGGATCCCACGTTGCTATGGCTGTGGCATAGGCCAGCAGCTGTAGCTCCAATTAGACCCCTAGCCTGGGAACCTCCATATGCCTTGAGTGTGGCCCTAGAAAAGGCAAAAGACAACAGACACATAGACACACACACACACACACACACACACACACACACACACACTGCCAGAGGAATGGGAGGAAAACTGAAAGGCCATCTGAACCCTATTCCTCACCTTTGGGATAGGCCAGTGGTTTTAAAATAATATGGTTAGTTGCCTATGTGTACCTAAAGTGACATTATACAGTCTATGAGATGTGCTGCATAACTATTTTCAAATGAAATTGCTAAGTGCATACTTAATCAGGCCCTATTGCTGAGGAAAAACACAAACAAACCAGGAATGCTGATCTATATTGTTCTAAAAACAAGAGAACCAACACTCAAGCCAAACTCCTTGAAATAGCAAATGATTACTACATTTATGCAGACATTCCTGAAAGTTGTGATAGTAACATTACTTTTGTGAGTTAGGGAATTATATGACTTGTTTCCTTACTCTAATCTATGCCTATCCTTGGAAGTTAATAGAATTCCAACACTGAGTAACATCCTAAGAGGCAAACTAACATTCCCCTAAAAATGAGGAAATGATTTCCTCTTCACAGATAAGACTTAAATTTTTGGTCAATAAGTTTCCTGACAACTGAAAGGCTACACCTATACCTATAAACAAAAATACTATCAGATAAAGACAAGCCACCTTTTCTTTTTGGTATGAGGAAATGTACTTTTCTTTGCCTAGAATTCTAAAATACCCCAAGTTTTATAATCACATGATAGTTCCAAGAATGTCAGTATCCCATGTGCACTCATTTATACAAAACAGCTTTTCTTCTGCTGTTACCAGTTGAGTCACACTGAAGAAAGATCCAAAGTGTACCTAACAATATACTGCTAATACTCTGTACCTAACAGAAGCACTGCTTCAGACTCAGTTATGGCTGTAGACGGAGCCTCTTGTCAGTTTAAAAGGGATCATTTTCTTATCAAACCTAGTGCTAACAAAAACCATATACTGATGTGTTGCATGTTACACAGAACTTACAAATTAATGTCACAATTGCATACATTAGGTGACTATTCTCCATTGATCCCTTTTAATAAAAAAGTCCCTGAACATTTCTCCCTTAAGACAAAAAGGTCTATTGGAGATGAGTCATGCTTATGATGTCCTTCTCGTTACATTCAAAGGATCTAAAAACAGCTTAGCTTTGTGGTCAACATCCAGCGGGAAGACAAGGCATTGGGTTTAGATAAAATTTTGGAGAACTACTTTCCCAAGCTCAATTGAGCTCAGAAAAAAAACTGTGCAGCGGGTTATACCACCATCTCGGAGCTCTAACGCCCCTCAGAGGGTTCCCTATTACAGGAATTCACCACACTCAGGGCAGAAACAATCTATATATTACCTTTAACTGTTCTAGGGCAAAAGATGAGCCATCTTGCTGTAAATTTTCAATAATCTCTTCCACAGTACTGGCTGAGAACCAACTACAAAAAAATAAAATAAAATAAAATAACACAACATGATTTCAACAATGTGCAAGCAGTTTTTTTTCTCCAGAACAACAATGAATCTAAGCACAGGCCTCTCCTAAACCCCATTTCAATAATGAAAAAAATTTCCAACCTATTTACAGGATGAGGAAACAGAACACTGTTTCTCTGGTTAAGTGTTTCTCTGGTTAAGTGTTTCTCTGGTTAAGTATTTGTGAAATAAAATCTAAATTTTTTTTGCTTTCTTGCATCAGTTATATGTAAATTAATGATGTCCTCACTGTGAAAAACTGACGCTTCTAAAATGTAAAGATAATTGTCTTTTTTCTAATAGCTTTCTTCCTCTTATGTTCTTTAAGTCAGTCTCTCAAATCACTGCACAAAAACTTTTGTTGATCAGCTTGATAAGACCTTCAGAGAACATGACTTTACAAATACAAAAGATAAGTTAATTCAATTGTTATTTTCTAGCCTTTCTTCCTCATTAAAGAAGAAAAAAAATGTTTTGTACCAAAGTGAATCAGCATGATAGAATACTTAAATACAATGCATTTATTTCTCCCAAAAGAGTGAGCAGGAAGCTATTTTCAAGGGTAAGTGAAAACAAAAACACTATGTTATCTGATCTCAGCATTGGTACATTATCAAACACAATGCAATTACAATGTTAATAAATTCAATTTAATATAATCTTTCCAAAGGAATAGATATAATTAGGATCCCTATTTAAGTACCTGTTTATTTTGTCCATGTGTTCCTCAAGTATAAAAGATTTGTCTTGATCAATCTTGGACTGTTTGAAGAGAAAAACCTTTAATTTGAAGAAACTCAAATCTTTTAAAAATGCTTAAAATTTTTATCATATTAATAATAAACTTTGTGACAGATAACTTTCAAATTACATCTAGTTTCATAAATACTTACCATCATATGTTCAAAATTCAGACAGTATATATTATTCCAGACTAGTTCTTAAAAGTATCAATGGTAAAAAAATGCTCTTTTTCTTTTTTTCTTTGTCTTTTTTAGGGCCGCACCCACGGTATATGGAGGTTCCCAAGCTGGGGTCATATTAGAGCTACTGCTGCCAGCCTACGCCACAGCCACAGCAACGCGGGATCCGAGTACCATCTGCAACCTACACCACAGCTCAAGGCAATGCTGGATCCTTAACCCACTGAGGAAGGCCAGAGATCAAACCTACGTTCTCAAGGGTGCTAGGCCGATTTGCTTCTGCTGAGCCACGAAGTGAACTCCTAGGAGTCGAATTGGAGCTGCAGCTACCAGCCTACATTACAGCCACAGCCACAACAATGTGGGATCTAAGCCATGTTCCTGACCCACACCACAGCTCACAGCAATGCCAATCCTCAACCCACTGAGCAGGACTAGGAATCAAACCTAGTCCTCATGGATACTAGTCGGGTTCGTTACCACTGAGCCACAACAGGAACTCCTGTATTTTTATTTTTATGCCATTATATATGACTATGTTATCATTAAAGTATGTCAGTGAATTTAAGGATTGCAAGAGACCTGAGAAGTCATCTTGCCCCATTTCTGCCCAGTATAGGAATTCCTACCACATCCCTGATATTCCCGTAGCACTGACCTCCAGGGAAAAAACCCACTATTCAGAAAAGAACTCATAAGTGCTTGAACAACTATAATTAGGATTAAAAAAAAAAATCTGGACCAAAAATCAGCCCTCTCATGTTTACGTTCTAGTTAATCCCTCTTTGAATTAAGCTTCTCTTCCACAGTGCAGTTAACTGTCCCTCACAATCCATGTCCTTCTTGGGCACAAGTTTCAGTTTGTCAAGGTTGTTCTTAAAGTGTGAAACATGTACCTTGCAGTTGCATGTGTGTGGCTGAATCATAGCAAAGTACAGCAGGACTCCACATACCCTTGTTTGTTTTGGATATAATTCCTTGTTTGTTTTTCTTTCTTCTTCTTCTTCTTCTTTTTTTTTTTTTTTTTTTTGCTTTTTAGGGCTGCACCTGCTGCATATGGAAGTTCCCAGGCTAGGAGTCGAATTGGAGCTACAGCTGCCAGCCTGCACCACAGCCACAGCAATGAAGGATCCGAGCTGCGTCTGTGACCTACACCACAGCTCACGGCAACGCCGGATCCTCAACCCACGGAGCGAGACCTGGGATTGATCCCGCATCCTCATGGATACCATTCAGGTTCATCACTGCTGAGCCGCAACAGGAACTTCTAGATACAATGCTTTAAATAATAAGACTAACTGGGTTAGTTTTAGGGTAGTCCTATTATACTGCTGCTTAACACTGAGCAGTTAGAACTTTTTTTGTTTTTGCTTTTTAGGGCCACACATGCAGCGTATGGAAGTTTCCAGAGTTGAATCAGAGCTGCAGCTGCCAGCCTACATTACAGCTCACGGCAACACTGGATACTTAACCCAGTTAAGTGAGGCCAGGGATCAAACCTGAATCCTCAATGATTCTAGTTGGGTTCTTAACCCACTGAGCCGCAACAGGAACTCCTAAGCAGTTAAAACTTTTAAGTGATGCCATCATAGGCTATATTTCTCCCATCCTGTACTTATGAATTTGGTACCTTGAACTGAAGTCCAATTATCTCTATGGTGATATTGTGATTTAAAGTAAGAAATATGTATTTGGTCTTTGCCCATCTATTTGGCCTTTTGCCCCAAGCTCACAGATCCCAAAACCCATGGGAATCCCTAAGCAGAACACCTTTTGTTATAAGTATTTGGTCTTTTGTCCTCAATTCCTAAAATGAAGTTAAAATGGGTATCTTTTGTTTTTCACAACAGGCCCCTTTCAATCACATCATTGTTTATGTAACTGAGGTGACTATAAGAAAGGCCCCTAAGAATGGGGTTGGTTGCCAGGGGAACCAACCAAGAGAAAGTTCAGTCCCTTTCGTCACTATCAACACTCCCCCACACCTCCGTGAGGGGCAAGGGGCTGGAGACCAAATTCAATCCCCAGTGGTCAATGATTTAATCAATCATGCCTATGTAATGAAGATTCCATAAATAATCCAAAAAGAGGGCTTCTGGAGAGCTTCTGGATTGATGAACATGCGGGGAGAGTGGTTTGCCCCGACTTCATGGAGACAGAAGGCCCTGGGCTTGAGGCCCTTCTGGACCTCACTCTGTATGTCATTTCATCAAGCTGTTCATTGATATCCTTCACTGTATCTTTTGTAATGAACCAATAAATGTTAAGTGTTTCCCTGAGTTTTGTGAGTCATTCTAGCAAATTAACAAACCCCAGGAGGGCGGTCCTGAGAACCCCAATTTATTTCCAGTCAGGAAGAAGTACAGGTGACAACCTGGGACTTGTGACAGGTGTCAAAAGGAGGGTCAATCTTGTGGGACTGGGCCCATAAATTATGGGGTCTGACGCTAACCTTGGGTAGACAGTGTGAGCACTGACATGAACTACAGGACACACGACTGGTGTGAGGAGAACTGCCTGATGTGTGGAAAGCCACACATCTGGTGTCAGAAGTGTCAACATGGCAGCAGTAAGAGAGTGAAAGAAAACACATGTAGTGTTTCCCCAGACATCTATTAAATGTCACATAGTCACTATCAAATGGATCACTCTGAACTTGAAGTGCTTTTTTTTCTACTCACCTGTTTACCTAATTTATTTTCTTAGTTTCAAGTCAATCTAATCAAAATGATGTCAACATTTTCATCCAAATCACTGAGAAAAATATGGAATAAATCAAGGCCAAGACGACTTAACTCACAGACTCATACCTACACACTTAACAGAACTCTTTGGTAAGGCCCCTCAACCCCCACACACTATAATCCATCCCACATTTGCCCAACTTGACAACGTAAGAGACTGTCCAATGCTTTGACAAAATCCGATGAAACCCTCACCTGCTCTCTATTCATATTCTTAGCACAAAGGAGCCAGGGCCCCACCAATCCATACTCATGTTCTTCAGTTCTGGGTAATTTGGGGGGGAACTACTTCTCTGAATATTACTTCGCCTGTGTTACAGATTCCTAAGAGATACTGGACCTCCTGGAATAATATCTAATTTTCCTTTCTCTCCATTTTCCATCTTAGAGTTTCCTTAGCTATCAACTTTAATCTAACCTGTTGGGGTTTTTTTTTTCTCCCTTTTGCTATCATATTTTAAATTTCTTTTTATTCTTTAACTATTTATCTTTATAATATCTGTCCTTATTTCACAGATGAACTATTTTCCTCTCATCTTAAGATAAAAAAAAAACCTTAAAATTGTTAAGTTTCCCTCTTCTCCTTGTATTTTCTGCTTCTTTCAAGTGCCTTTTTTTTGTTTTAGCCTATCTGGCTTTTATACCTGGTAATCCTTGTTTTTCTATGTGAAGCACTAATGGCTATGGACTGTCAATTGTCTGATAACTAGGCAAAGGCCTAGATGTTTCTTTCATTAGAGGGGTCCTCGAATGTCAGCAGCTATAGGTTTTTTTCTTTTTCTTCTAATGAACTGCTTGGGAGTAGGATGGTGCAATGGACAATAGCTTGTGCCCACCCCTCCCCATCCCCAAATTCATGTTGAAACCCTAACCCCACTGTGATGATATCTGGAAGTGAGGTCTTAGAGAGGTTTAGGGCCCTTATAAAAGGAGACCTGAGAGGGCTCACTTTCTCTCTGCTATGTGAGGATACAGCAGGCAGGCATCCACCTGCAAAAGAGGAAGAGGGCTCTCACCAGGAACCTAATCAGTTGGCACCTTGATCTTGGACTTTCCAGCCCCCAGAACTGTGAGAAATTTCTGCTATTTAAGGCACCAAGTCTATGATATTTGTTTTTTTTTTTTTTCTTTTTAGGGCTGCACATGCAGCATATGGAAGTTCCCAGGCTGGGGGTCGAATCGGAGCTGTAGCTGCTGGCCTGCACCACAGCCACAGAAATGCCAGATCCGAGCCCAGTCTGTGACCTACACCACAGCTCGTGGCCACGCTGGATCTTTAACCCACTGAGCAAGGTCTGGGATCGAACCTGCATCCTCATGGATACTCGTCGGATTTGCTACCGCTGAGCCACAAGGGGAACTCCTATGGTATTTTTGTTATGGCTACCCGAAGAGACTAAGATAGATGATATGTAAGAGTTCTGGAAGCCATCTAGGAAGAGGCCAGAGTTTGTCCCAGTCAGTATCTCTGCCTCTTTTCAGTAGAGCACCTCACCCAGCCCTGCCCTTAGTGAGGCCTGTCAGATGGACCTGGTACCTTCCAAAGCGTCTAAGGCCTGATTCTACTGGCATGTCCCACTGAAGGATAAGATTTTTGTGTTCTCAGTACTAAAGCAGTTACCGTCATACTTCCACTTTCAAGCTTCCAAAACATCTCATGCCCACCACTCTCTCTTCTCTTCTGTTTCTCTTTGTGGATTCACGCTTTTTTTTTTTTACTCCCTTATTACATTTTTAGTGGGGTTTCAGGAGGGAGCATGTATTCAATCTATCATGTTTAACTAGAAGTCATGTAGCAGTTTTATAGATTCTTGATTCTTAAAAGAAATTTTAAGTTAGACAACATAAAGAGTTAAAAGTAAACACTGCAATGTACTTTATTATGATATGTAGACATATACCAGTTTCACTTTAGCAGCTCCACAGATAATGTCAATACTGAACCTCCGTTTTTTAAAAAAAAAAAACTTTTTAATTGTAGGGCTGCACCTGTAGCATATGGAGATTCCCAGGCTGGGGTAGAATTGGAGCTTCAGCGGCCATCCTACGCCATAGCAACGCCAGATCCAAGCCACATCTGAGACCTACGCTGCAACCTGTGGTAACCCCGGATTCTTAACCCACTAAGACCAGGTATCGAGCCCACATCCTCATGGATACTAGTCCAGTTTTTAACCCACTGAGCCACAGCAGGAACTCCTGAACCTCCATTTTAGACATGTCACAGTGTATTATAAAAAGCCCTTGGAAGGGCCAACCACAAGGCCATGTGCTGAAGTTCAGCAGCAATGAGTAAACAAGCTGTGCAGCTGCATGGCAAAGAAGTCATCTTCTCAGACAGCCATTACAACAACTGTGAAGCACTGATCCTCCTATCAATCCTTAAAGTAAATAATCACGATATACATATTTATATCCACCAACTATAATATTCACCAACTGCTGATTTTTTA
>PVHT020000143.1:1530749-1546258 GCA_004024745.2 Catagonus wagneri
AAGGAAATATTATATTCTTTTTAAAAATCCCTGTCTTAAAATTATGATGCTCTCTCTTCAACTGAGTAAAAGAAGAAAATTTTCCACTGAGGGTGAAGGCACACACATTTCCACAAAGCAAATGCTGCCTGGAATGTATAAAGGTGAAAGAAACTGAACAGGACAAATAGACATTCATCTTTGTTTCCCTCTGGCTACTCGCCATGTGGTACTGCAACAAAAGATCTGAATGATAAATTTTATTTCAATTAATTTCAACTAAAATTGCCACACGTTACTAATGGCTACTAGAGTCAATGGGCAATCAATGTACACAAACTCTCAGATGGCTAACGTAACTGATACCATCTTGGGCCCATACAGTTCCTCTTGTCCTTCCACTGACCCTACCCAGGACTGTACTAAGTGGTAAATCACTTCTCTGTCATCAAGGGCTTTGCAGTTAATAGATATCATTTAATAAATATTAGGCTCAGGTGGCCTCCACTCTCTGTTAGTCCCCAAACAATGATGAAGACTTTTGTTGACTTCCTGGCATTCCCGGGGCTCATGAGACTAGTTACCTGTTCACAAATCTTGGTTTAGGTATGTCCTGTTTCCAAACACCTACCCCCCCCCCCAACACCCTAAGGTCAACTATAAAGCTGTTCCAGTGGCCCTTCATAGATTGCAGCTGCAAATGCTGCCAGATCATGGTCCCCCTGATCCAACCTGCAAGTTAGTTACTCTATGATAAACTGATCCATTGATTATATGAAGCTGCCTGTCTCCTTTTTTGGTCTTGAGATACCTTTTCAGTTCAGGGGGTCCTTTTCAATCCCTGTGTCCTCCAACAGCTCTCCATCTACATCCCTCACATACCTCTGCCTATGCTCAGCCCAATGGACTTCTGTTTCTAAGACACAGCCAATATTTTCCTACCCCAATTGGTTTGCTCACTAAAGTATCCTCCACTCAGAATACATTTTCCTGACAATATTTACCTTCAAGCCCAGCTGAACTGCAACCTCTATGAGAAAACTTCCAGTCCTTTCTTAGAACTAAGCTCTTCACCTTTCAATCCACTGAGTACTTTCTTTGTATTCTTTTTTTATACTTATCATATTTCACTCTCAGAAGATAAAAATGGTTTCTTTTTAATCTTTTGTACCCACCTCCAGCCTCACCCCCAGTGTGTATAACCCATTTCCTGTATTACCTACTTAATCTGCTATAGGCCCTGTAATGGTAGTCTAAGCATGGCAGATGTTACTGAGCAATCTGACAAAGAGAGGGAAGGGTTGTGGAACAGCTCTCTCTCCCATCCCCAACAAAATTCCCTTGTAATTGAGGGCGTTCCTTTAGAGAAAATAATGGAGTGCCCATGCCTGCTTTCTGTTACAACTCAAAGGAAGAATGGGACAGCCACCTACTCAATGTTAAGTATGCCTACAACAGAGAAAGATCTGAAATGTCAAGCAAATGTGGGAAGGCCCTCATAGCAGTATAAGGGGGCAACTTCAATTCTGTATACTTCATACATTTTAGTAACATTCCTTCCCCTCTCCCATAACACCCCTCCCTCAAGATCAGATAGCCGATGATTTCCTGGGGAACTGACTGCACACCACAGTTCCAGGGATGGAGCACATTAGCTAGGATCGGTTAGTGTATTCCACCTACCCATGAGGCTCAGAGGTTATATAAGCCAGTCCAATCAGACTGACATAAGCCAGGTGAAGCAGAGTAAATCCCGAATCTCTAGTTGGGAATTCTGAGGCAAAACCACCTTGAACTGGGCTTTCTGTTAAACTTAACACAAGTTTCAACCACTATGATAAAACTGATATTCCAGCTTTGGAGATGGGAAAACTGGGGCTAAAGAGGCTAAATTCAAGCTAGGATTTTAAAAACAGGCTGTGCATCTATGTTTCTTTGGCCACTATGCCATCCTGGCCATGTGGTTTAAAGACAAAGATAAGTAAAATGTGTCCCATGCAACAAATACCTTTTAGAAAAGTTTTTAAGACCATATTTTACAAATGTTCTAATGCATTAGGAAAACAAACAAGAGAATCTTTCAAAAATGTCTTTATAAAAGCCTATCATTTAATATATAAATCTAGATTTTTTATATATTAGCCTTTTTGAACTATTCTTTTTTTTTTAACACAGAAGGTAATTATTCATTCAAAAATATTCATTGAAGGTGCCAAGCAAAACAGCCCTATCCAGATAAAATTATCTTCATTTTGCATGTGAGGAAACTGAGGATCTTTAAACACCTTCCCCAAGGCCACACAACCTTAAAGCAAATTCAGGATTCAGTCCCATGTTTACCAAAAGCTTGTAATCTCAAACACTCATACTGGGAAGGCAGTATGAGTTATTCCAACCACACAAAATGCAATCATCCGAGTAATTACCTTTTCGGAATCTACAAAGTGTGTAGCAATTCCTGCTGTGTACACATCTCTTCCTTTCAGTCTGAAACCTGTTAATGCAAGGAAGTACCCCAGTTTTCCTTGAAGTCGTGGCAAAAAATAACCTCCACCCACATCAGGGAATAGCCCTGTAATTAAAAACAGAAAGAGATAATGATTCAAATGAAAGAAATAAACATAGCTCTCTTTACTTTAAATCAGTTAGCCACTTTTCTCTGGAGTCTAAACCTATATCAAAACTATTACTTTTCCACAGTACTACAATGTACTATACAATGCAATCAATGTCACAAAAGACTTTCTATAAATTGCGCTAATTGGGGTATTTTTCAAATTTTTCATGTTTCATTTGAAGTCAATGAAGGATTTGATGGCACACTGTTTTGTACATAGCTACTTACTTGATAAATATTACCGGTTTATCATCACCACTACTACTACTTTTATTTAAGACTGATACAAGTAAAGACTGAAAAAACATTTTCTTTCCAAATGACAAATACAGGAAAAAATATATGTGACCTAAGACTACTGTGTGACAAATCATTATCATTTATTAATTACCTAATACTCAAAATACTTAAAGTGATGTGATAACCATTAGTCCTACGAAATGAACAAGTTTATACCTACTTAAATCTTGTGCAGTTGTTTCTTAACATCAGTATTTTTAAAATTCTCTTATTCTCTCTACTGACAACTAAAAATAGAATATGTGTAAATACTTCAGCACACTCTTTGTTTGGTGTTTAAAAGCTCCTTAAATAATTGTGAACCACTAGTTTTATAATCCATCTATCTTTTTGAAAATTGCTTCAATTTAGTTGAGATAAAAACACAAGCGTTGAAATTCTTTCTACTTGTCAAGAAGTTACTAGACTTAAAACAATCAGTGGCATGCTACTGTAAATAGAAATATCTCTCAGCATCTCAAACAAGATAGGTGTAAAGCTGAATTCATGACCTCCCCCATCATCTCCCTCCAGTATCACCCACCCCAATAAAGGGCACAACCATCTGGACTCAAACCCTCTTCTCTTGTACCCCCTACTTAACCCTCCATCAATGACTATGTTCTGTTGCTTCCTCCTCTAAACAGTTCTCTACACAGCAGCCAGAGTAATCCTTTAATAACACAAATCTTGATCAGAATCTTACATTCTACTGCTTAGAATGCCTTTTTCCTCCCTGACTGCCTTTTTCTCTTAGATTAAAACTAATACCTTTATCAGTCTTCAAAGCCCCTGACCACTTTTTAAATTACCCCTCTTACCACTCACTCACTATAGTCCAGACACTGTGGTCTTTCAGTTCCTCAATATTCATTCTTACCTGCCTCAGAACCTCGGAGCACTCTGTCCTAGTGAAAACACCTCTATCCTGAAACACTCTGGTCTGTTCCTGGGCATCACATTCTCCCTTTTTACCTTGCCTCAATGGCTGCTTCTTTCCAGTCCCCTTTGCGGGCTCCACTTCCCTTTTTGGGCCTGTACATACTGCTGGCCTCATCTTATGCCATCTGTTTCCCTAAACATACATTTCCTTTGCCCTTAATGGCTTTAGATAACATCCATATGCTGACTAGTCCCTGTTATAGACTGAATCGTGTCCCAAAATTCTTACGCTGAAGTCCTAATCCCATAATGTCACAGTCTGGAAACAAGGCCTCTAAAGAAGTAATTCAAGATAATGAGGTTATAAGATAGGGGGCCTCATCTAATAGGACAGGTGTCCTAAGAAGAAGAGGAAGAAACACCGAGGGCACGTACACAAAGGAAAAGCCATGGACACAAAGAGGAGGCAGCTGCCTATAAGCCAAGGAGCGAGACCTTAGGTAAAACCAAACGTGCCAGTACCTTGATGTTGAACTTCCAGCTTCCAAACATGGGAGAAATAAATGCTATTTAAGCCACCCAGGCTGTGGTATTTTGTAATGGAGGCACTAGCAGGTTAATACTGTCCCAAATCTAATACAAACTCTCAGATCTTCATTCTAGATATAACCATACAGGTAATAAGCACCCCAGATATAATATGGCAAAAACACAACTCTTGTTTCCCAACCCTCCAACCACACTGTTCCTTTCCTAACAGTGGCACTAGCTCAACACCTTGGAGTTATTGGAGTTATTCATGATTTATTACATCAGCAAGCAAGTTATCTCCAAAACAGTTCCCAAATCTGTCCACTCTATTTCAGCTCTATAGCTCCATACCTCTCCAAGATAATTCCCTAAAATTATCTCTCTCTAGACCTGTGCTGTCCAACAGAATTTTCTGTGATGATGAAAATGTGCTATACTCTATGCTGCCAATGAGGTTGCCACTAATCAAATGTGGATAATAAACACTTGAAATGTGGATGGTGCAACCGAGGAGCTGAATTTGTTTCATTAACTTATAGTTAAATAGTCATATATGGCAAGTGGCTACAGTACTAAACAGCAAAGCTCTAGATTAAGCCTCCCTGCTATTACTCCTGCACCTCCAACAACCCATTATCCTCACGGGGGCCAGAATGATAGTATTAAAATATAAACCAGACCATCCACCCCCTGCTTTAAACTCTCCCACAATTTCCCATAATACTCAGGTTTAAATCCAAACATCACCAGAGGTCCCTGTGTACCTCTTGAAGAGCACAATATATCACTCCTGTCCTTGACTCAGACAGGTGACTCCCTTTGGTCCCATAAACAGGTAAAGTTTATTCTTACTTTAGGGTCGTAAGGCTAACTTTTCTTTTCTTTCTTTCTTTCTTCTTCTGTCTTTTTGCCTTATCTAGGGCTGCACTCGCGGCATATGGAGGTTCCCAGGCTAGGGGTCTAACAGGAGCTGTAGCTGCCGCCCTTCGCCACAGCCACAGCAACGCGGGATCCAAGCCACATCTGCAACCCACACCACAGCTCACGGCAACACTGGATCCTTAACCCACTGAGCAAGGCCAGGGATCGAACCCGCAACCTCATGGTTCCTAGTCAGATTCGTTAACCACTGTGCCACAACGGGAACTCCCAAGACTAACCTTTCTTAATGCCACACTATTCTAAGATACTACTATAGCTGGCTCCTTATTGTCAATCAAATCTCAGCTTGAAGGCATCTCCTTGGAGAACCTTTTAAACTACCTAATCTAAAGCAGCCATTCAAGAGAATGACACTTTGGACAAGATGGAGTAACTGGGACAAGATTTACTCTCCTACCTGAAATAGTATTAAAAAACAGATGTAATGTATGAAATAATAGTTTTCAACATACTGGACCAGGAGTTCCCGTTGTGGCTCAGTGGTTAACGAATCTGACTAGGAAACATGAGGTTGCGGGTTCGATCCCTGGCATCGCTAAGTGGGTTAAGGATCCAGTGTTGCCGTGAGCTGTGGTGTAGGTTGCAGACGCGGCTCGGATCCCGCGTTGCTGTGGCTGTGGCGTAGGTCAGCGGCTACAGCTCCTGTTAGACCCCTAGCCTGGGAACCTCCATATGCCACAGGTGCGGCCCTAGAAAAGGCAAAAAGACAAAAAAAAAAAAAAAAAAAAATCAACATACTGGACCATCAAACAATACAGGAAAGTGATTTTTGAATATCTGGAAACAAGTGAGGTAAACCCTACGAGAGCTCCAGCTTAATGCCTTGAGAGAATTTCCAAGTCCAGAGTAGTCTTTGATTTGAGGAGATGAATCTAAGCCCAGGGGGACTGAAGCAGCTAGACTTCCCAGAACAGAATATCAGAGAGGAGAGAGCTGCACAAACAGAAAACTCTGGAGATCTGCAGAGTGTCTCCCAAAAGTATTGAGCTTGGTACTGACCAATAAATGTGTATGAAGAAACTGCCTGAGGTTTGGAAAAGAACCACAGGAAAGGATTATACAGAAGAGTACTGGGAACCTACATAGGGCTGGGAATAGGGCCTGCTCCTATCAGCAGACTATGAAAACTCATGACTCCTAGAGCACTGAGTAGGATGCAAAGAAGGGTCTTGTTTCACTGTAGGAAATAATTAGTCCTAGCCTTAGCACTACTTCATTCCTGCATTTAAAAAAAATAAAACACCTAAAAAGAGCAAACTGTTTCCAAGTGACTTCATCCTGGAAGTAAGCTCAAGTGTTACGTATAAGAATACACATCTTCCTCAACTTACATTAGGGTTACATTTTGATAAATCCATCATAAATTGAAAACAATATTAGTCAAATATGCATTTAATACAGCTAATCTACTGAACATCATAGCTTAGTCTATCCTACCTTAAACATGCTCAGAACACCTACATTAGCCCACAGTTGGGCAAAATCATCTAACACAAAACCTATTTTACAATAAAGTGTTGAACACCTCAGGTAATTTATTGAATATTGTACTAAAAGTGAAAATGAATATTGTACTAAAAGTGAAAACAAAATGACTCTAGGTGTCAGTTATTTACCCTTGTGTTTGTAGGGCTGCCTAGGAGCTATGGCTCACTACCACTGCCCAGCATCACAAGAGAGGATGGTACCAAATACTGCCAGCCCAGTAAGAGGTCACAACTCAAAATTCAAAGTACAATTTCTACCATGTATATATTGCTTTTGCATCATCATAAAATCACAAAATCGAAAAATTTCGACTAGCAGGAAAATACCACCCATAATGATATGATAAATCAATCAAAACTGACCCAGAACTGACATATAACATAATTAGTAAACAAGGTCATTAACAATGTTATAATAAACATATACCATAAAGTTATGTTAAAAAAAGTTAAAACAGAAACAAAGAAGACAGTAGTAGTGGATACTACTACAGATGAAAATTAGAATTAATAAAAGTTTAAATGGAATTCCTGAAAAGGAAATGGGGAAATGGAAAAATATTTGAAGAAATAATGTTAAAATTTCCATATCTGGCAAAAACTAGAACCTTAATTAGTCCAATAAACACAAGCATAAGAAAACTACACAAAGGAACATCATAATCAAGTGACTGAGGCACACCAAAACAAGTGATCGGTAGAAAGTCTTAAAACAAGTCAGCAAAAGTTAAAGACACTTACAGAGGAACTAAGATAACAATGACAGCAGATTTCTCATAGAAAACAACATAAATGAGAAGATGGTACAGCAAAATCTTTAAAGTACTGACATTTAAACAGAAAAAAATAGAATTCTTTACCCAGGTCTCGTATCACTGACCTCAGTTTCACCTTACAAGACCAGAGAAAGAAGATAAAGTAGAAGGAAGTAATAACAATCAAAGCAGAAATCAATAAAACAGAAAATAAATAAAATCAAATAAAAAAACTGAATTCAATAAAATAGACTCCTAATTAGACTAATCAGATAAAAAAGACGGCATAAATTACTAATATCAAGAATGAGAGATAGAGTTCCCGGTGGCCTAGCAGTTAAGGATTCAGAGTTGTCACTGCTGTGGCTCAGGTTTGATCCAGGGCCTAGGAACTTCCACATTTCCACATGCCACATACACAAGCAAAAAAAAAAAAGAATTAGAAAACTAGATATTATTAATGAGTTTATGTTAATAAATTGGACAAACTCCTTAAAAGACCAAAATCACGAAAGCCTGTATAAGAAGAAATAGATAACTTAAAGAGTCCTATATTTATTAAAGATTTTGCATTTTTAGTTAAAAACCTTCCCACAAGAGTACCTGTTGTGGTACAGTGACTTAAGAATCTGATTGCAAACGTTTGGGTCGCTGTGGAGGCATGGGTTTTATCCCCAGCCTGGCACAGTGAGTTAAAGGATTCAGTGCTGTCACAGCTGTGGCACAGGTTACAGCTGCAGCTCAGATTCAATCCCTGGCCTGGGAACTTCCATATGCTGTAGATGCAGCCATTAAAAAAACAAACAAAACCTTCTCACAAAGAAAACCCCAGGCCTAGATGGCTTCACTGGTGAATGCTATCAACCATAGAGGAAAAAAATAAATAAATAAACCACTTCTACATGAACTTTTTCACAAAGTGAAGCCAGTATTACCTTGATATCAAAATAAAGCAAGGATATTACCAGAAAACCAGAGACCAACATCCCTCAAAAACATAAATGCAAAAATTCCAAATAACATTTTAATATATCAAACCTAACAGCATATAAAAAATTGAACACATCATGCCAGAATGATATTTTCCCAGCAATGCAGAGTCAAATGTTGAAAAACCAAAGTAATTCATCATTAACAAACTAAAAAGGTTGACAGAACAATGTAAATCAACTTTAATAGAAAAAAATAAAAACCTAAAAAAACTAAAAAGAAAAAAACAATGATTATCTCAACAAATGCAGGGCAAAAATGACAAAATCCAAAATCCATTCCTAATAAAACCCTTCAGAAATCTAGAAATAGAAGGAAAGTCCTCACCCTGATAAAGAGCACCTACAAAAAAACCTATACCTAACATCATACGTAACTGTTGAAGGACTGAATGTTTTCCCCCTACGATCTAGATCAAGGCAAGAATGCCCACTCTCAACATATCCGTTCAGTACTGTATTGGAACTTCTACCCAGGTCAATAAGGCAAGAAAAAATAAGAATAACAAGTATTCAGATGAGAAAGAAAAACGTAAAACTGACTTTATTTGTAAATGACATAATTATCCATTTGGAAAATCCAATTCAATATACAAAAAAGTCTACTAGGACAATGAGTTTATCAAGTTAGTAGGCTACAAAGTAGAAAAATCAATTGTATTTCTATATATTGGTAACTACTCATCAGAACTAGATATTTTTAAAAATATGAACAATATGAACAACATGAAAGGATAAATCTTATGGATATATGTGACAAAGGATATGTAAGAAACTGAAAAATACAAAACTTGAATTACGGAAATAGAAGACCCAAATAAATGGAGAGATGTACACTGTTCACACGACTGAAGACTCAATATTGTAAAGATGTCAGTTCTCCCTAAATCAACAGATTCTGGAGTTCCCGTCGTGGCGCAGCGGTTAATGAATCTGACTAGGAACCATGAGGTTGTAGTTCGATCCCTGGCCTTGCCCAGTGGGTTAAGGATCTGGCGTTGCCATGAGCTGTGGTGTAGGTCGCAGACGCGGCTCGGATGCTGTATTGCTGTGGCTGTGGCGCAGGCCAGCAGCTACAGCTCCAATTAGACCCCTAGCCTGGGAACCGCCATATGCCATGGGTGCGGCCCTAAAAAAAATGACAAAAGGCAAAATAAATAAATAAATAAATGGATTCTACAATCCAAATAAATAAATAGATTCTACAATCCAAGTAAAAATTCTAAAAGGCTTTTTCGTTAAAACTTACAAAGTAACTCTAAAATTCATATAGAAATACTAATTATCTATATAGCCAAAACAACTTTGGGGAAAAAAAAATTAGAGGATTATCATTATTGATCAAGACTTACTATAAAGCAAGAGCAATAAAGACAGTGTGGTGTTGCCACCAAGATCAGCACAGACAAAGGTGTAAAGGCAATCAGTGGAGAAATAGTAGCTTTTTCCCCAAAAACGATATGGGAATGATTTTATCTTCATATGCAAAATAATAAACTTTAATCTTTACCTTTGATCCATACCTCACACCACATACAAAAGTTCATTCAAAATGGAGCACAGATCTGAATGCAAGAATATTTCTTCTAACAACCTTTTTTTTTTTTTTTTAAACAGCTGCACCTGAGGCATATGGAAATTTCCAGGCTGGGGTCAAATTGGAGCTGCAGTGGCTGGTCTATGCCACAGCCACAGCAACATCAGATCCAAGCTGCATCTCTGACCTATGCTGCAGCTTGTGGTAACACTGGATAATTAATTAATCCACTGAGCAAGGCCAGGGATCGAACCCACATCCTCACAGACACTATGTAGGGTTCTTAACCAACGGAGCCACAATGAGAACTCCTACTTCTAATAATCTTTTATCTGAAATTAAATACAGTGTGTTAGTGTCTCCAGTTAAATATTCTTGCTTTTGTATTTTCAGATATGAATATGAACTAATATAATAAACATTTTAGGTATCTTCCTATTTATTTTTAAAAGTTTTTTCATGGCTGTATAGCACACAAGATCCATCAATTCCTTGAACAGCAGTGTAATCTCAAATGTATCAAAGGAACAAGCAAAGTAATTATGAAAAATCTGGGTTTTTTTGTGTGTTATTTTTTATTTTTTTTTTACCTATTGCTGTTTCTGGCATTGCAAAAAGAGACTTTTCGGTAGCCACTCGGAATTGCCCATGAACTGAGAGACCAACTCCCTAGGGAAAAGGAAAAAAAATTGTTTCAAAATACTGTGAGGGTTAAGAAAAAATTCATGCATTCGCAAACATTATAAACAAAGTAAATTATCTTTATGTTATACATGAATATATATTATAAATATTCTATTACAGACACATATGATATAGAAATGATACACATGATACTATCTGTAATTCTACATTAAAAAATCCTTCAAAGGAACTACTTTCAAGAGATAGCTGGGAGGAAAATCCTAAACCACAGTTTCAGAAGAACTTACTGAGCAAAAAATATGTGTGTATCCCTGATATCCAGAATAGATTTGTTTTAGCTGTTTTCAATCAGTAACCTGTGTGGTGTTTCATGTTCTCTTTCCCAGCTCTCCCTTACTTCAAATCAGATGCAGCATTTTATTTATTTTTTTTTTTTTTTGCCTTTTGTCATTTTATCGCCGCGGGTTTATGGCCGCACCCGCGGCATGTGGAGGTTCCCAGGCTAGGGGTCTAATCGGAGCTGCAACCTACACCACAGCTCACGGCAACACCGGACTGTTAACCCACTGAGCAAGGGCAGGGATCGAACCCGCAACCTCATGGTTCCTAGTCGGATTCGTTAACCACTGCGCCACAACGGGAACTCCAAGATGCAGCATTTTAGAATATAGACTCTTCCCAGAACCACTGAGTGTTCTTAGTGGAACCAATTATCAAAAAGCATAACCAAGCTATTCTAGTACGCTTCAGTAGCTTTAATAAGAATATTAACACATTTTACTTATTCATATATTTCATCAAATAAAATTAGCAACACCATTTTTCTCAGATACAACACTTAACTATTAAACTCTTACAATTGGATGCGAAATACAAGTTTTACAAAATAAAAATGTTTGGCTGAGAAGCTATTTCTGATTGGTTGAATGACACTGAAAAGGACAAACTTAACAGTCATCTTTGAACAAACAGATATACTTGAATAAAATAAGAGGTATACATGTGATTACAAATTATCCAAGTTTGTCAGTGCTCACAGTGTGACATATATTTCCTATGTTATGCTTTTTTCACATTATTCAGAACTTCTATTAGATTGTTTTAGCTCTACTAATTCTTAATCCTCTTTAACCAGTGTATTCTATGTCTGACATCACAGAGTTAAACAAGTTAAAACATGTAAAGTATTTGGAACAATATCAGGCACTTAATAAGAGTCCTATTAAGTATAAGCTAAATAGAAAGGGCCTTATTTCTATTTGAGCCTTCTAATATTTCACTGTAATTTTTTCAAACCTTTCAAGTGTTTTCACATTCAGTTCGGCCACTTAAAATTTGTTGACATTTTTAAACCATTTTAAGAAAACACTCAAAAACACATGCAATTACAGATAAATTTTATGTACTGTATCCTAAGCTTAAGTATTAAAAGACTACATCGATAAGCATGGGAGTGAATAAAATTCTTCAGTCACTACCTACATCCTTGGGAGTTAACATTGTTAAGTTAAACCCGCAATGTTTGATACTGTTTGAAAAAGCAAATATCATGTTATTTGCAATATTAATTCAAATTAGATTGTATACACTTCAGGATTATATGAAATCTTACAAATTTTAAGAAAAACTAAACTACTGGTTTTATTAATATTTATTTTATTATTTTAAGAGCCTAATATTCTACTGTCTGTTGTAGTTGATCACAACGTAGCTGAAAGCTACGAGTGTTCAGGAATGTCTTGCTAAGAACTTAGAGAACTGGGCTAGATTTGCAGTTTTCAGACTATGTTTTCAATCCTAGAGTTCAAAAGAGCTGCCTCCATCTGGGACGGCACAACAGGCACTGCAGACTGACCCTGCCTCAGCCATACTCTGCTGGTTATTGCCCCCTATCTCTTTTAATTAACTCTGAAGTCCACAAACAGCATGTGACTATATCCCATATTATCAAACATATATATATATAAAGTCTAACCACAACCCCCAATCCTAGTTTGCCTTCTCCTCAAAGACACAGAGTTATTACTAATTTGGTATGTAACCCCTCAGATTTTCCCCCATGTATCTCTATTATGTATTTGAACAAATGTGGACATTTATCTGAGATACATATATACTTCAAACTCCATGACCTGCAAGGTTCTACATGATCCAGCCCAGTGCAGCCTACCTCTCTGATTTCATCTCATCTCTCACCACTCTTTCTGTGCTCATTCCACTGGCCACAGGGCCTTTGTGCCATTCTTCCCAAATCCCACACCTTCACAATTTCAATTAATCAAATACTTTTAAAGTGAGGAGGACATACTAGAGGAGGCCACTGCCTGGCCCATTAGTACTCCTTCTCTGCAGGAATCTGCTCTGCCCAGAGACTCGGCCCTCTCCCCAGCAGTGGCTGATCTATGGGCACTGGACCCAAGGGCATCCAGTTGAAGGCTAACCAGAATTCTAAGGTACAGACAGCAAAGGAGGAAGAAAAGTGCATTAGACAAGATTTTCACTCTTAGGTATTTAACCTAAAACACAGTGGGCAGCTGTTGGTTGATGACAGCCAAAGAAGCTTAAAGGTCATCTGAAATTTGAGCTGAAGAAGACAGGGCAGCCAAGTGAAAGCTGAAATAATATGGGGCAACGGTGAAAAAATCTGAGAAGCAGTATGCAGCCTGTACAACACAGAGAACAAAGCAAACATATCAGAAGCAGAAATAGTTGGAGAGAGAAAGAGAGGCAAACACACTACTCAAATTTGCCTGAAGTCCATACTTTTGGTTCAATTTTCAGGAAGACAAGCTACAATGTAGTTTTTGTCTTTGGACTCTCATTTGATTTCTGCACTTGTCTAACAACTGCTCCTTTCTCTTTTCTTGATCTGTTTTGTGAGACTGTTCTTTTCTTTTTCTTTCTTTCTTCTTTTTTTTTAGGGCCACACTCCCGGCATATGGAGGTTCCCAGGCTAGGTGTCAAATCAGAGCTGTAGCTGCCAGCCTACGCCACAGCAATGCCAGATCCAAGCCACGTCTGCAACCTACACCACAGCTCACGGCAATGCCAGATCGTTAATCCACTGAGCAAGGCCAGGGATCGAACCTGCAGCCTCACGGTTTCTAGTCGGATTCGTTAACCACTGTGCCACGACGGGAACTCCAGACTCTGTTCTTTTCGATTAAAAGCCTCTTCACATATTTTCAGTGAGAACCAAACCTAAGTTCTGTCATGATTCAGCATTACACAACAGCTGCCTTAGTCCTCCGGCCCCTGGCATATATTTATCCTAATACTACTGGGTGCTTTTTCCTAACATGGTTCTCCCTCACAGTCATTCCCATTATACCTTCTAGAACCCTCATCCCTTTGCAAAAAGTACCACCTAACAGCCCAACTTCTCTACAGAGGGTCCTCCATACATCCCAAATTAGAGAAAGAAAGAAATTTATAAGCCCCACATTCTATCATGTAGAAACCATAGATCCCATATTCACTGATTTAGTTTTTTATTTGTTTCAGCCATGGCTAATAAAATAATGAATGAAGTCAAAGACTTCAAAATTTTATAAGAAGTTATGGAAAGGCTTTCCAAATAAGAGATCACTGACACAAGTACCATTAAGAGTCAATTTAAAGTCTTTCAGTTAAGACGAAATGAAGGCTGGGAAATTCAAACTATGTGACTTGGAGATGCTATGAACATAAATACTGATCCAGCTGAAAGCACTCTCATGGCAGATTCATATCTAACTTTTGTATCTTACATGAAAGAATCCATTATAGGTTGCTTATATTAAAACAACCATGAAATTTCCAAATTTTACTGTTATATACAATTTATCCATTAACTTTAGTATCCATCAATACTCCTTTGCTAGACCAACACAGCTTCAAAGTCTTAAAGTTTTATTATATTAACAACTGGTTATATAGATTCATTCCCCAAATGTAAATCCAATCCCAACTTTCTTCAGTTATTCTCTCTGCATCCTGCCAAACCCAGTGGTCAAATTTCATTTATCATCTAATTAAATATCTCAATAGCATTTTACAGAGTTGCTTACTCCCTGCTTCAGGAAACACCTGACTTGGCTTTGCAATACCACACTTTCCTGGTTTTCCTTCTATCTCTTTAGCTGCTCTTTTCTCTTCTCCCTGACATCAAAATGTTGATTCACCCCAATGATCAGCTGTCACTCTCTACCCTGCTTGACCTGTGCTCTGTTTTTTCTACATTCATTCACCAGGCAATCTCTTTCAAGAGCCCCAAGATGTTCAGTACTATAACATTAATGACAAATTATTTCCCCATCCCTGATCTCTCTAAAATTTTATATCTAGCTGATTTATTTAATATCTCCACCTGAACGTCTAGTATGTATCTCAATGCTCATGAATCAGAAGTAAATCTCGGAGTTCACATCATGGTGCAGTGGAAACGAATCCAACTAGGAACCAAGAGGTTGTGGGTTCGATGCCTGGCCTTGCTCAGTGGGTTAAGGATCCGGCATTGCTGTGAGCTGTGGTATAGGTCGCAGACGCGGCTTGGATCTGGTGTTGCTGTGGATGTGGTATAGGCCGGCAGCTGTAGTTCCAATATTTCTCTTTGAACATGCTGCTCCCTTGCTCTTCCATCTCAGAAAAGAGTACCACCATTCACCCAGCTGCCCAGGCCAAAAACCCCAACATTATCCTTTCTTTCTGACCTTAACAATTTAATCTTTGAACCTGTCTTGACTGCTCTAACTTGAAAATATACCTTGGATTGGGCCACTCTTGATCATCTCTACTGTTACAACCCTAGTAGAAATCACAATCATCTCTTGCCTGGGCTAATCTCCCTTGCTTCTGTTCTTGCCACAGTCCATCCTCTGCACAGCA
>PVHT020000143.1:1546358-1613615 GCA_004024745.2 Catagonus wagneri
CTTAGTCAGGTTCTTAACCCACTGAGCCACAATGGGAACTCCCTGGCTTTTTAATTTCATTTTTAAAAATTTTCTCAATTGACATACACTATACAATTGAAAGTACACCAATAGTAAACATACAGGTACAGTGAATTAACCCAGAATAAACATATCCATGTAACCAAAATCAGACTAAATTATCAGAAATTTCTTGTGCACCCTGTAAGTCACTACTCCTTCCATCCTTCAAGTAACTACTATACTAACTTCTAACAAAATAAGGTTACCTTCTTCAACTTTTGATCCCGATGGGATCACAGAGCATGTATTATTTTTTTGACTTCAGACAACATTATGTTCTCAAGATTTCCTTCACTGTATAGCATTCTTTTGTATATATAAACAATGTATTGATCCATTCTACTGTAAAAGTTATTTAGGTTTCTCAATTTGGGCTACTGCAAATAATGATCCTTACACATATCTTTTGTGGCATAAGTGGACACATTTTGGTTGAGTTGTAAATTGACTGGGACAAGGTATTGATTCAATCAACTTTAAAAGATGGTATCAAACAATTTTCCAAAGCAATAGTACCAGTTTCTACTCCAGCAGCAATGTGAGTTTATATTCCCCATCCTCACCAATGCTTGAAATTGTCTTTCACCTTTTAGACATTCTACACAGAACAGGCACATGAAAAAATGTTTAACATGCCAATTATTAGAGAAATGCAAATCAACTACAATGTGGCATCACCTCATACCAGTCAGAATGGCCATCATCAAAAAGTCTACAAGTAATAAACGCTGGAGAGGGTGTGGGGAAAGGGAATCCTCCTACACTGGTGGTGGGAATGTAAATTGGTGCAGCCACTACAGAGAACAGTATGGAGGTTCCTTAAAAAACTAAAAATAGAGGAGTTCCCATTGTGGCTCAGCAGAAATGAATCTGACTAGCATCCATGAGGACGCAGGTTTGATCCCTGGCCTTGCTCAGTGGGTTGGGGATCTGGTGTTGCCATGAGCTGTGGTATAGGTCACAGACGCAGCCCAGATCAGGCATGGCTGTGGCTGTGGCATAGGCTAGCGGCTACAGCTCCAATTTGACCCCTAGCCTGGGAACCTCCATGTGCTGCAGGTACAGCCCTAAAAAGACAAAAAACAAAAAACAAACAAACAAAAAAAACACAACTGAAAATAGAGTTATCAAATGATCCATAATCCCACTCCTGGGTGTATATATACAGATAAAACTGTAATTCAAAAAGATACATGGACCCCAATGTTCACAGCAGCACTATTTACAATAATCCCGAGATGTAGAAACAACCTAAATGTCCATTAACAGATGAATGGATAAAGAAGATGTGGTATACAAATACAACAAAATATTACTCAGCCCTTAAAAAAAATAATGAAATAATACCATTTTAAGCAACACAGATGGACCTAGAGAGTACTGTACTAACTGAAGTCAAAGAAAGACAAATATCATATGATATCACTTACATGTGGACTCGAAAAAAAATAATACAAATGAAATACAAATGACATACAAGACCACAATGATTAAAGCCAAAGAGAAAAAATGCACAACAGAAAGATTCATAGAACACACAAATTTAGATCTGTTATATCTGTTTTATAACAATGAAATGCCCAATATCAAGTAAAGGTTTTTGCCAAAAAATGTACCTTACTTGATATTAAAAGAGCAGTATCAACTTTACTTTAGAATTGGTATGGTATCTTTTCCTATTATTTTACATGTACTCCCTTTATGACTTCTATTTATGGTGTCCTAAGCATTCCAACATTCTTTTTTACTTGGATTATTATTAAACAATCTTCATTGCCAAGCTGTACTAACACTGTGCAGAAAAAGCAAAATAAATTTGGTACACATTTATAAGATAGAATAGAGAATACAAATATGGATAAGCATGAATAACAGAATATATGGATGAAGTCATAAGAATGACAACCTCTGGATTTGAATTTTAGCATTCTTAAAGGCAAAACTTAGGCAATCTTAACTTTTTTTTTTAATTAAGAGACATGGCTAGATGAGTTTTCAGACTGATGAATAAAGGAAAAAAGCTGGTATAGCTTTAAGGTCTTAAAACAATATAATTACTTAAAAAGCACAATTAAATTCTTCAAAATGCAAATATATTATAAGTGGAAATAAGTTGTCACTTCTATATTTCCAGATATTAATATTCTAGACAAAAACATTAATTTTTAAATTGATAATTATAAAGATGTTTAAAGTTAATGTAAGATATAGTCAACAACTCCATGATTTACAGCAATGGCAAGCTTAATTCCCCAATGCACAAAAAGACATGTAGAACAATTTAATTTGGTACTTGTAAAAGAACTGTTCCAGATAATAGTGTATCAGTGTTAAATTTCCTGATTTTGGTATCCTTACTTTTAGGCAATATACCTGAAGAATTTAGCTATATAGAATTATCATATTTTCAACTTTCTCTCAAATAGTTCAGAAAAAAAATTGCATGAAGGGTATACTGGGGTTCTCTATACTATTCTTGCATCCTTTTTGTAAGTTTGAAATTGTTTCACAATAAAAAGGTTGTTTTCTCAATTTAAAAAATAAGTAAATATAAAAAATAAATGTTCCAAAGTAACCGCAGTCAACATTCACAGTAAAGAAAACAACAAACTCAGAAAAGCATACAATGGGGTGCTGTGACTAATGCTCACACAAAGAGCCATGGACTTCAATTCTAATCAGAGAGAATGAGTAAGCTCCTGTCCAGAACGAACACTGCATCACAGTAACAGAGAGGATGTGCGAGTCTTCTCTCACTATCATTCAGGATGATGAATGGTGCTTTGAAATAGTTCTATATTTTTGTTAGAAATTCAAACAGATTTTTCATCACACATTGTCTCACTGCGATATAAAAATTAATATGGTAACTGTAAAACTAAGTTTTATAATGTATCTCTGGGACTACATGCCTTATATTAGCAAGCCTCCACAGAAAAAAAAACAAAATTTTTTAAGCTTCTCACATTAGTATTAACAAGCTAATATTGCACATTAATAGTATTAATATATTTATATCTAATATTAATGAATTTTGATAGCCTACAGAGATCAGAACCAAGCCTTTTTTTTTTTAATCCTGCTTTGGATGAATATAATTCACATTATATTTGGACAAAAATTATATTCAGCAGAAACAAATAATAAAGGTAGAAATATTTATTTATGAATTAACAGTCTATCATTCCTGGAGGCACAATTTTGCCCTAAGCAAAAAAGTCAGGGACATATTAATGTTGCTAAGAGAGTAAATATTAAAAGTTCTCATCATAAGACAAAAAAAATTTAAGTACGCGGTGATGAGCATTAACTTACTGTTTCACAACATATACATATATCAAAGCAATATTTTATATACCTAAAACTAATTATATGCCAATTATACCTCAATTTTTAAAAAGCCAGTGAGTAGAAATATGAATTCTGATATGTTGCACATTAAAAATCAGTAATAACTTTTACAAACCCTCTAGATTCATACTCAAGATTATTACCTCAATAAGCACATTCACCCTTAATAAGCACATTCCCCCAATATATTATAACATATTACATGTTATATTTAAGTATCTATATATTTAATAGATTTTAAAGAGAAAAGTTCTAAGGAACTATTGCCTTATATCATACATTGAAAGAGTACTCTTAATTGACCTCAGATTTACAAAGGATTTCCATTAACTCTGTAAAATAGTAACTATTATTCATATTAACTAGCATCCTGCAAGCTACTCTCTGGCTACTTTTTGATATACCTGGATGCTTCTCTGACCTGTTGAGTTCAGAGTTTATCAAATGTCAGGCATATTTATTTCTGATCTGTTTATGCCAGTTGCACTTATTATAGTTAGCATGTACTTTAAATATTATTACTCATAAAATGGTATGAGTATGAAAATAAAGAGTTATTTCATGAGAAGCAAGTTGAATACTCTGGAAAAATATGAAAAAGCTATGTCACTAAAAAAACTTGGTTTAGTGCAAAGACAGCAATTATTTCAAGTGACTAGTCTTCACAATAATATTGACACTTATCCTAAAGCTATTATACAATTAAGACAAAGCAAATTTGTAACATTTTAATATTTTTTTAAAAAACAAGATTTTTAACATATGTAAGAGAAGAAAGCTATATAAATATCAAATAACCTAAATTTGAATAGGGAGTACTGAACTCGATATCTATTTTCACCTAAAAACAAAACCATATCCTTAATTCTCTTCAAAAAGGCCTAGAAAAATTACCAACTACACTAGTGTCCAGACTGTTATTGCTAATCATCACTACTAACCAAAAGTAACCAGGGATATCCTGGAAAAACAGCTGATTTTAGGTCTGGTGAATGAAATGTGCAAGATGAACATGTAACATGGTTCTTTACCACAAAGCAAAGAAACTGTCAAATATTTATAGGGCACAGAAGCCACCTTGACTCACTTTAGGGCAAAGGACACATAAAGATTGAAAGTGAGGGGATGGGAAAAGATATTTCATGCCAATGGACAAGACAGGAAAGCAGGAGTTGCAATACTCATAACAGACAAAATAGACTTCAAAATGAAAGTCATAAAGAAAGACAAAGAAGGGCATTATTTAATGACAAAAGGATCCATTCAAGAAGAGAATATTACAATCGTCAATATATATGCCCATAATATAGGAGCACCCAGATACATACAACAAATACTAACAGACATAAAAGGAGAAATTAATGTGAAAACAATAATTGTGGGAGACTTTAGCACCCCACTTACACCAATAGACCCTCTAAAAAGAAAATCAATAAGGCAACAAAGATCCTAAATGACACAAGAGAAAAGTTAGACTTAATTAACATTTTCAGGATATTTCATCCAAAAAATCAGAATATACATTCTTTTCAAGTACACATGGGAACATTCTCAAGGATCGATCACATACTGGGGCACAAAACTAACTTCAACAAATTTAAGAATATAAAATTATTTCAAGTATCTTCTCTGACCCACAATGACATTGAAAGTAGAAATCAACCACAGGAAAAGAAATGAGAAAAAACTGAGTACATGGAGAGTAAACAACATGCTACTAAAAAACCAATGAGGGTCAATGAGGAAATCAAGAAGGAAATTAAAAAATACCTCCAGACAAATGATAATGAAGACACAACCATTCAAAATCTTTGGGGTGCTGCAAAAGCAGTGCTGAGAGGAAAATTCATAGCAATACAGGCCTTCCTCAAAAAAGAAGAAAAATCTCAAATCAACAACTTAACCCAGCACCTAAATGAATTAGAAAAAGAATAACAAACAAAACCAAGAGTGAGCAGAAGGAAGGAAATTATAAAGATCAGAGAGGAAATCAATAAAATAGATTCAAAACACAATAGAAAAAAATCAATAAAACCAAGAGCAGTTTCTCTGAAAAGGTAAACAAAATTGACAAACCTCTGGCCAGACTCACCAAGAAGAGGAGAGAAAAAGCCCAAATAAACAAAATAAGAAATGAAAAAGGAAAAATCTCAACAGATAATGCAGAAATACAAAAAAACCATAAGACAATACTATGAACAATTGTATAACAACAAATTTGACAACCTAGAAGAAATGACAACTTTCTAGAGACTTACAGACTGCCAAAACTGAACCAAGAAGAAACAGATCAACTGAACAGACCAATAACTAGAAATGAAATTGAATAGGTAAAGAGAACACTCCCTAAAAATAAAAGTCTGGGACCAGATGGCTTCACAGGCGAATTCTACCAAACATACAAAGAGGAACTCATACCCATCCTCCTTAAACTTTTCCAAAAGGCTGACGGAAAAGGAATACTCTCAAAGACATTCTTTGAAGCCACCATCACCCTCATACCAAAACCAAAGATACTACCAAAAAAGAAAATTATAGGCCAGTATCTTCTTCTTTTTTCTTTTTTGCTTTTTTTTAGGGCCACACCTGTGGCATATGGAGTTTCCCAGGCTAGGGGTTGAATCGGAGATACAGCTGCCAGTCTACACCACAGCCACAGTAATGCCAGATCCAATCCACATCTGTGACCTACACCACAGCTTATGGCAACACCAGATTGTTAACCCACTGAGCAAGGCCAGGGATCGAACCCACAACCTCATGGTTCCTAGTCGGATTCGTTAACCACTGCACCATGACGGGAACTCCTATAGGCCATATCTTTGATGAATATAGATGCAAAAATTCTCAATAAAATTTTAGCCAAGCGAATCCAGCAACATATAAAAAATATCGTACACCACGACCAAGTGGGATTCATCCCAGCTTCACAAGGATGGTTCAAAATATGCTAATCAATCAACACCATACACCACATTAACAAAAGAAAATCAAAAACCACATGATCATCTCAATAGATGCAGAAAAAGCATCTGACAAAGTCCAACATTCATTCATGATAAAAACTCTTATCAAAGTGGGTGTAGAGGGAACATACCTTATCAAAATCAAAGCCACTTATGACAAACCCACAGCAAATATAATAATGGAGAAAAGCTGAAAGCCTTCCTACTAAAATCGGGAACAGGACAAGGATGCCCACTCTCACCACTTTTATTCAACATATTATTGGAAGTCCTAGGCACAGCAATCAGACAAACAAAAGAAATAAAAGGTACCCAAACTGGAAGAGGTAAAACTGTCACTGTATGCAGACGACGTGATACTATATATAGAAAACCCTAAGAATTCAACCCAAAAACTATTTGAACTGATCAATAAATTCAGTAAAGAAGCAGGATACAAGATTAATATTAAGAAATCAGTCACATTTCTGTATACTAACAATGAAATATTAGAAAAGGAATACAAAAATATACTACATTTTAAAATTGCACCCCAAAAAATCAAATATCTGGGAATAAACTTGACCAAGGAGGTGAAAGACATATGCTGAGAACTATAAAACATTAACCAAGGAAATTAAAAGAGCAGTCAAAGAAATGGAAAGATATTCCATGCTCCTGGGTTGGAAAAATTAATATCACAAAAATGGCAATACTACCCAAAGCAATCTATAGATTCAATGCAATCCATATCAAAGTGCCCATGACATTTTTCACAGAACTAGAACAAACAATCCAAAAATTTATATGCAAGCATATAAGATCCAAAATTGCCAAAGCAATCCTGAGTAACAAAAACCAAGCAGGAGGATAACTCTCCCAGACTTCAGGCAATATTGCAAAGCCACAGTAATCAAGACAGTGTGGTACTGGGACCAAAACAGACATACAGACCAATGAAACAAAATTCAGTACCTAGAAATAAACCCAGACACCTCTGTCAATTAATCTTTGACAAAGGAGGCAAGAATATAAAATGGGAAAAAGTCCTTTCAGCAAGTGGTGCTGGGAAAACTGGACAGCCACATGTAAATCAATGAAACTGAAACATACCCTCACATCATGCACAAAAATAAACTCAAAGTGGGTTAAAGACTTAAACGTAAGACAAGAAAACCATCAAACTCCTAGAAGAGAACACAGGCAAAACATTCTCTGACATCAATCTTACAAATGTTTTTCTCAGGTCAGCCTCCCAAGGCAACAGAAATAAAAGCAAAAATGAACCAATGAGACCTAAGCAAACCAACAAGCTTTTGCACAGCAAAGGAAACCATAAAAAATATAAAAAGACAACCTACAGAATGGGAGAAAATAGTTTCAAATGATGCAACTGACAAGGAGGGCTTAATCTCTGAAATATACAACCAATTTATACAACTCAACAGCAAAAACGCCAACAAGCCATTGAAAAAAAGGGCAAAAGACCTGGGTAGGCATTTCTCCAAAGATATACAGATGGCCAACAAGCACATGAAATAAGGCTCAATATCACTGATTACTAGAGAAATGTAAATCAAAACTACTATGAGGTACCACCTCACATCAGTTAGAGTGGCCATCATTAACAAGTCCACAAATAACAAATGTTGGAGAGGGTGTGGAGAAAAGGGAACCCTCCTGCACTGTTGGTGGGAATGTAAACTGGTACAACCACTATGGAAAACAGTATGGAAATACCTCAGAAAACTAAATATAGAACTACCATATGACCCACCAATCCCACTTCTGGGCATATATCTGGACAAAACTTTCCTTGAAAAAGACATATGCACTCATATGTTCACTGCAGCACTTGCCAAGACATGGAAGCAATCTAAATGTCCATCGACAGATGACTGGATTAAAAAGATGTGACACACACACACACACATACACACAGTGGAATACAACTCAGCCATAAAAAAGAATAAAATAATGCCATTTGCAGCAACATGGATGGAATTAGAGACTTTCATGCTAAGTGAAGTAAGTCAGAAAGGGAAAGACAAATACCATGATATCACTTATATATGGAATCTAATATATCACACAAATGATCCTTTCCACAGAAAAGAAAATCATGGACATGGAGAACAGACTTGTGGTTGCCAAGGGGGAGAGGGAGTGGGACAGACTGGGAATTTGGGGTTAAGAGATGCAAACTATTGCCTTTGGAATGTTTAAGAATGAGATCTTACTGTAGAGCACTGGGAACTATGTCTAGTCACTTCTGATGGCACATGATAATGTAAGAAAAAAGAATGTGTATGTGCAACTGGGTCACTTTTCTGTACAGTAGAAGACTCAGAGAACATTGTAAATTGTAAATGGAAAAAAAATAAAAATCACTATAAAAAAATAAAAGAAGCCAACTTGAAGGTTCCTATGATAAACTCACTTGATTTGCCCTTATCTTCTGCGCGCCCCACCCCCCTTTTACAGGGTCTTTTATAGGTTCCTTGTTCTGCCGGCAACCAATAAACATTTTTTTTTTTTTTACATTATACCCATCTGTACAGCGTGGTGACAGGTTACACATCACAAGTGGTTAGACATAGTTCCCAGTGCTATACAGTAGGATCTCCTTGCTTTTCCAGCCCAGAGGCAACAATCTACAATTACTAACCCCAGACCCCCCTATCATCCCATTTCCCCCACCACCACCATTTTGGCAACCGCAAGTCTGTTCTCCAAGTCCATGATTTTCTTTTCTGCATAAATGTTCATTTGTGCGGTATGTTAGATTCCAGTTATTAGTGGTATCGTATGGTATCTGTCTTTCTCCTTCTGACTTACTTCACTCAGTATGAGGGTCTCTAATTCCATCAATGTTGCTGCAAATGGCATTATTTTATTCTTTTTTATGGCTGAGTAGTATTCCATTGTGTATATATACCACATCTTCCTAATCCAATCATCTGTCGATAATAAACCTTTTTTTAAGATTCCATACTGAATCTTGGGGGTCAACCTATTTCTGTCACATTTCTTTGCCTAACTTTTTCTGCTGACAAATTTTCAATTCAATGATCTCTACTGTAACAGGAGTTACTGAAAAAGATCCTCAGGTTCTACAAAACTGCACAGAGCTTACAGGCAAAACAGAGTTTGGGCAGTCTGCTTAAAACCTATGCAACTTTGTAATCAGTGCTAACAAACTTTAAGTGGTCCTAGCTAAGCATGAACAAAGAATGCCACAGCAGATATTTAAAATGCACGAAATAAAGTGAAAAGAATGGCAATTCTTCATCAGAACAGGACTGGCAGACGCTGAGATGAGGCAGTGAAGTGCAAGCAGGAGCCACTGGAACTGCCATCAAACACCAAATGCCAAGAGTCAGGGGGTTCACCTTATGGTGGAGGTCCCCCCAGGAACAGGCATTTGTTTGTGTAGGTTTTTAAAATTATCTTAAAATACAAACAAGAGAATTCCTGTTCACAATACAGCAACTGAGGTAAGCACTCTGTTCCTGTCTGGTTGACTTTACTTCCACTATCCTATCTCCCCTTGCCTAGAAAAAAACTGTGTTCTGCATTATCCTACCATCATTTTCCCATTTACCAGTTACTTATGAGTTAATTCAGGTTGCAGAAGCATACACTGTGGAGCACACTGTGCTTTCATAAGCCCTGAAGTCATACTTCCTCCCAGGCTGCATCCTGAGTTTCAGACTTGCATAACTGACCAAACACTTTTGTTCAGAAGAAACACTCCCACATGGATAAGCCCACAGGCATTTCACTTACCAAGGCCCAAATTAAACCCATCTCCCTTCACTCTCCCTAGCCACTCCTTCTCCCAAATCTAAGTAAACAGTCCACCATTCATCTTACTGCACAGGCTAGAAACCCGGCAGTCATCCTTACCTTCTTCTCCTCTTTATCTCTCATATTCAATACATCATCAAATCCCAAGTCTTCTCCTAAATATTTCCCTTAGTTTTATCGAATTTTCTCCCCCTTCATTATCACTACCCTAACTCAAAATCACCACAATCTCTCACCCAGACCCCTGCAATAGTTCTCTAAATAATCCCTTTACATCCAATCCTAACCCTCTCCCTCATGTTCTTCCCACATGAGAGAAATCTGTCTAAAATGCACCCTTCGAGCCACCTCTCCGGCTAAAAACACTTAAATATGGCTCTCCCTCTTGATCTCTGGATAAACAACTTAATATAGCTTATAGAAGAGGAAATACAGCTTCTTAGTTATTCTCAACTTCAGAATTGAACCACTACCTCCTCCATACTCCAAAATCTAGGCACAATGAACTTTGGCCAAACAGGAATTTTTTCTTCAATGCTATTATCTTCTCATTCACACACTATTCTTCTACATTACATCAACCCCTTAACACACTTGCACCAAACATATTGCGTTCCTCCACTACTTCCAATTTGTTCTTTCCCAGCTGACTCCTTTTAAGTCTCAACTTAAAAAAACAAAACAAGACAAAACAACCACCTCCTCCAGGACACTTTCCCTACACTATCCCCATTACTAAAGTACTCACACGTACACACACGAGGTTATTACTCTTTTTATTCCAGACCACACTGTATCTGTCTTACTACACAGTAAGGTCCATGAGGAAAGAAAACATATCTGCCTTGTTCACTATTTTATCCCTAGAGCTGAATGGGTATTTAGTATACAGCACACATCCAGTAAGTATTGCTTTCAGGAAAAACATCTGAGAACAATCTCAAATTATGGAGAAACTCATAATGAACCTCCAGTTAGTCTTAAAGCTCCTACATCCATTAATCCTTTAGGAAAATGAGCTCATTTTATGAGCAAGAGGAGTTCTCCCGCCTCTATTCTGTGAAATAATCTGATGCCTCAAAAAGGCACAGAGCCTTCTGGACCACAAACCATTCAACATAATACAGTGGGGATAAAATGGAGGCAGGAAGAGAATGGCACAGAGGAAAGGTTCCTACCACGTGACCAAGAACCTAGGGTGGTTTCATTGTTAAAAATGAAATGAACCAAAATCCTGACCCGACATGACCACAGGAAATGGCCAAGAAAAAAGGAAAGGAACTCCCTGCATATCTGAGAATCTCCAAGTCAGTGAAAGTTGCTAAGAATACCCATATTACTAGAAAGTACAAGTTCTACTTCCCGGAAATCAATACCTTAAAATGAGATGGGGTGGGGGACAGGCAGTAAAGCCAAGCTCCTAGTTAGAAAATGAAAGTACTTTCAGGGAGTTCCCATTGTGGTTCACAGGTAACAAATCTGACTAGTAGCCATGAGGATGCAGGTTCAATCCCTGGCCCCACTCAGAGGGTTAAGGATCCAGTGTTGCCGTGGGCTGTGGCATAGCTCACAGACACTGCTCAGATTTGGCTTTGCTGTGGCTATGGCCAGCAACAGAAGCTCTGATTAGACGCCTAGCCTGGGAATTTCCATATGCCACAGGGGCGGCCCTAAAAAAATGGAAACAAAAACCATAATTTCAAATTCTTTTTTTAATTACTCAATGAATTTTATTACATTTATAGTTGTACAATGATCATTACAACCCAATTTTATATCTTTTCCACCGCACATCCTCAGCACATCCCCATACCCCCCAACCTGTCTTATTTGGAAGCCACACTTTTTTCAAACTGAGAGTCAGTATCTATTCTGCAAAGAATTCACTTTTTTCAAACTGAGAGTCAGTATCTGTTCCGCAAAGAATTCGTGTCCCTTTTTTTTGTTCAGATTCCGATTCCACATGTAAGTGATAGCATATGATGTTGGCGTCTGTCTGGATGATTTCATTAGCATGATAATTTCTAGGTCTGTCCATGTTGTGCTGCAAATGCCATTATTTCTTTCCTTTTAATGGCTAAGTAATATTCCATTGCGTATATGTACCACATCTTCTTTAACCATTCCTCTGTCCATGGACATTTAGGTTGTTTCCATGTCTTGGCTATTATATACAGTGCTGCAATGAACACTGGAATACATGTATCTTTTCAAGTCATGGTTTTCTCTGGATAGAAGCCTAGGAGTGGGATTGCTGGATCAAACAGTAACTCTATTTTTGTTTTCTGAGGAATCTCCATACTGTTTTTCACAGTGGCTGCACCAATTTATATTCCCACCAACAGTGTAATAGGGATCTCTTTTCTCCATACCCTCTCCAGCATTTCTTGTTTGTAGACTTTTTGATGATGGCCATTCTGGCTGGTGTAAGGTGGTACCTCATAGTGGTTTTGATTTGCATTTCTCTAATAATTAGTGATGTTGAACATCTTTTCGTGTGTTTTTTGGCCATCTGTATGTCTTCTTTGGAGAACTGTTTAGATCTTCTGCCCATTTCTTGATGGGGTTGTTTTTTTGGTATTGAGCTGCAGAAGGTGTTTATAAATTTTGGAGATGAATCCCTTGTCAGTTGCTTCATTTTCAAATATTTTCTCCCATTCTGTGGGTTGTCCGTTCGTTTTGTTTAGGGTTTCCTTTGTTGTGCAGAAGCTTTTAAGCTTAATTAAGTCCCATTTATTTATTTTTGTTTTTATTGTCATCAGTCTACAAGGTGGATCTGAGAAGATATTGCGGTGGTTTATGTCAGAGAGTGTTTGGCCTATGTTCTCCTTTAAGAAGAGTTTTATAGTATCTGGTCTTATATTTAAAGCTTTAATCCATTTTGAGTTTACTTTTGTGTATGGTGTTAGGACGTGTTCTAATTTCATTGTTTTACATGTGACTGTCCAGTTCTCTCAGCACCACTTATTGAAGGGGGTGTCTTTTCTCTACTGTATATTCTTGCCTCCTTTGTCATAGATTAGTTGACTGTAAGTGTGTGGGTTTAATTCTGGACTTTCTATCCTGATCCAGTGATCTATATTTTTGTCTTTGTGCCAGTACCATACAGTTTTGATGACTGTAGCTTTGTAGTATAGTCTGAAGTCAGGGAGCCTGATTCCTCCATCGCCATTTTTCTTTCTCAGGTGTCTTAGGCTATTCTGGGTCTTTTGTGCTTCCAAACAAACTTTAAACTATTTTGTTCTAGTTCTGTGAAAAATGTCCTTGGTAATTTGACAGTGATTGCAATGAATCTGTAGATTGCCTTGGGTAGTACAGCCATTTTGATAATACTGATTCTTCCAATCCAAAAGCATGATAAGTCTTTCCATCTGTTTGTGTCATCCTTGATTTCTTTCATCAGTGTCTTATAGTTTTCAGAGTACAGGTCTTTTGTCTTTTCAGGTAGGTTTATTCCTAAGTATGTTATTCTTTTTGATGCAATGGTAAATGGGATTGCTTCCCTAATGTCTCTTCCTGATCTTCCACTGTTGTTATATAGAAATGCAGTAGATTTCTATGTATTAATTTTATATCCTGTGATTTTGCCAAATTCTTGATGAGCTTTAATAATTTTCTGGTAGTGTTTTAGGATTTTCTAGGTATAGTATCATGTTATCTGCAGTGATAGTTTTACTTCTTCCTTTCCAAACTGGATTCCTTTTCTTTTTCTTCTCTGATTGCTGTGGCTAGGGCTTCCAAAACTATATTGAATAGTAGTGGCAAGGGGGACATCCTTGTCTTGTTCCTCATCTCAGTGAGAATTTATTCAGCTTTTCACCATTGAGAATGATGTTAGCTCTGTATTTGTCATATATGGCCTTTATTATGTTGAGATAGGTTCCCTGTGCCCACTTTCTGAAGGAATTTTATCAGAAACGGGTGTTGGATTTTGTCAAAGGCTTTTTTTGCATCTATTGAGAGGATCAGATGGTTTTTATTCTTTAGATTGTTAATGTGGTGTATCATACTGATTGATTCATGGGTACTGAAGAATCCTTGCATCCCTGGGATAAATCCCACTTGATCATGATGTACAATCCTTTTCATGTATTCCTGGATTAGGTTTGCTAGTATTTTCTTGAGGATTTTTGCATCTATGTTCATCAGTGAAACTGGCCTGTTATGTGTGTGTGTGTGTGTGTGTGTGTGTGTGTGTGTGTGGTATCTTTGCCTGGTTTTGGTATCAGGGTGATGGTGGCCTCATAGAATGAGTTTGGGAGTGTTCCTTCCTCTGCAATTTTTTGGAATATTTTCAGAAGGATAGATGTTAGCTTTTCTCTAAATGTTTGATAAAATTCACCTGTGAGGCCATCTAGTCCTGGACTTTTTGTTTGTTGGAATTTTTTTAATCATGGTTTCAATTTCAGTACTTGTGATTGGTCTGTTCATCTTTTCTATTGTCTTGCAAGACTATTTTTCTAAGAATTTGTCTATTTCTTCCAGGTTTTCCATTTTATCGGCATATAGTTGCAAGCAGTAGTCTCTTATGATCCTTTATTTCTGTGATTTCCATTGTAACTTCTCCTTTTTCATTTCTAATTTTATTCATTTGAGTCTTTTTTTCTTGATAAATTTAGCTAAGGGTTTATCAATTTTGTTGATTTTTTTCAAAGAACCAGCTTTTAGTTTCATTGATATTTTCTATAGTTTTCTTTGTTTCCATTTCATTTATTTCTGCTCTGATCTTTATGATTTCTTTCCTTCTGCTAACTTTAGGTCTTGTCAGTTCTCTCTCTCTCTAGCTGCTTCAGATGTAAAGTCGGGTTGTTTATCAGAGCTTTTTCTTGTTTCCTGAGGTAGGCTTGTATTGCTATAAACTTTCCTCTTAGAGCTGATTTGCTGCATCCCATAGGTTTTAGAGTGTTGTGTCTTTGCTGTTATTTGCTTCTAGGTATTTTTTAATTTCCTTTTTGATTTCTTCAGTGATCCATTGGTTGTTTAGCAGCATGTTGTTTAGTCTCCATGTGTTTGTGATTTTTGCAGTTTTCTTCTTGCTGTTGATTTCCAGTCATATAGCATTGTGATCGGAAAAGATGCTTGATATAATTCCAATTTTCTTAAAGTTACTGAGACTTGATTTGTGGCCCAGAATGTGATCAATCCTAGAGAATGTTCCATGTGCCCTTGAGAAGAATGTGTATTTGGTTGCTTTTGGATGGAATGTCCTATAAATATCTATTAAGTTCATCTGGTCTAATGCTTCATTTAGACCCTGTGTTTCCTTGTTGATTTTCTGTCTGGATGATCTGTCCATTACCTAAGTGGGGTGTTAAAGTCCCCCACTACTATTGTGTTATTGTTAATTTCTCCTTTTAAGGTTGTTAGCAATTGGCCTATATACTGAAGTGATCCTGTGTTGGCTGCATCATATTTAAAACTGTTTTATCTTCTTGGATTGATCCTTTGATCATTATGTAATGGCCTTCCTTGTCTCTTATAATATTCTTTAAGGTCTGTTTTGTCTGATATGAATATTGCTGCTCTAGCTTTGTTTTGATTTCCATTTGCAAGGAATATTTTCTTCCATCCTCTCACTTGCAGTTTGTATGTGTCCCTAGAAGTGAAGTGGGTCTCTTGACGACAGCATATACATGGATGTTGTTTTTGTATCCATTCAGCCAGCCTATGTCTTTTGGTTGGGGCATATAATCCATTTACATTTAAGGTAATTATTGAGATGTATGTTCTTACTGCCATTTTATTAGCTGTTTTGTATTTGTTCTTTTTGCTCTTTTTTCTTCACGTCTTCTCTTGTTCTCTCCTCTTGTGGTTTGATGACTATCTTTAGTGTTGTATTCGAGTTGATTTTTTTTTATTTGTGTGTGTATCAGTTGTAGATTTTTGGTTTGCAGTTACCCTCAAGTTTTGATATAGAAGTTTATGTATAAATGAGAATGTTTTAGGTTGTTGGTCTCCTAATTGCAAGTGCATCTCCAGTGTCCTACATTTGTACTCTCTTCTTCTCACGATTTCTGATTTTGGTAGCATAATTGTGCATGGATGATTTCCTGTCTCTACTGTGTATATGCCTTTACTGGTGAGCCTTGTCATTTGTGGTATTTTTGTTTCCAGTTGTGGCCTTTTCTGCTTAGAGAAGTTCCTTTACTATTTGTTGTAAAGCCGGTTTAGTATTGCTGAACTCTCTTAGCTTTTACTTATCTGTAAGGCTTTTGATTTCTCCTTCAAATCTGAATGAGAGCCTTGCTGGGTAAAATAATCTTGTTGGAGGTTTTTTCCTTTCATCACCTTAAGTATATTGTGCCACTCCCTTCTGGCCTGCAGAGTTTCTGCTGAAAAATCTGCCAATAACCTTATCGGGGTTCCCTTGCATGTTATTTCTTTTCCCTAGCTGCTTTCAGTATTTTCTCTGCCTTTTAATTTTGGTCAGTTTGATTAATATGAGTCTCGGGGTGTTCCTCCTTGGGTTTATTTTATATGGTACTCATTGTGCTTCCTGGATTTGAGTGAGTGGTTCCTTTCCCATGTTAGGGAATTTTTGACTTATCTTTTCAAACATTTTTTCTGTCCCTTTCTCTATCTCTTTTCCTTCTGGCACCCCTATAATGTGGACGTTGGTGCCTTTAACATTGTACCAGAGTTCTCTTAGACTCTCTTCATTTCTTTTCAATCTTTTTTCTTCTCTGTTCCACATCAGTGATTTCCATTAGTCTGTCCACCAATTTACTTATTGGTTCTTCTGCTTCCCGTATCCTGCTGTTGGTTGCTTCTAATGAATTTTCTATTTCAGTTATTGTATTTTGGATCTCTGCTTGCTTAAGTTTTAAATCTTGTATTTCTCTGATCAATTGTTTGCTGTACATTATCAACCTTTGCCTACAGTTAATTTCCAATGTCTTTCATCATCTTCAGCATCATCAGTCTAGCTTCTTTCTTGGAGGCTGATAATCTCCAGGTCACTTAGCTATTTTTCTGTTTTGTTTTGTTTTTTTTTTTCTTTCTCCCTTATCTGAGTTATAGTTCTCTGCCTTTTCATTTTTATAGATTTTTGGTGTGGTCTCCTTTTTGCAGACAATAGAGTTGTAGCCTCTCTTACTTCTGACGTCTGCCCCTTTTGTGGCTGAAGTAGGTATGGGGGCTTACTGTAGGCTTCCTGATGGGAGGGACTGGTGCCTGCCCACTGGTAGGTGGGACTGATTCCTATCCCTCTGGTGGGTGGGGCTTTGTCTCTGGGTGATATTAGAGGCAGCTGTGTGCCTGAGGGGTCTTTAGGCAGCTTGTTTACTGATGGGTGAGGCTGTGATCCTACCTGGATTATTGTTTGGCCTGGGGCTTCTCAGGACTAATGGGTGGGGCCAGATTTTCCTGGTATGGCCACCTCCAGAGGAACACACACTGATAAGTATTCCTGAGAGCTTTGTCTCCAATGTCTTTCCCTCACAATGAGCCACAGTCACAGCTTGTTTTCCCAGGAGATCCTCTAAGAACTGTAGTCAGGTCTAACCCAGATTCCTATGGAGCCTCTGCTTTGCCCTGGGACCCAGTGCACATGAAAGCTTGTGTGAGCCTTGCAAGAATGGGGTCTCCATTTCCCCCCATCGCACGGAGCTCCTGTGCAGAAGCCCCACTGGCCTTCAATGCCAGATGCTCTGGGGGCTCTTTCTCTCAATCCCAGATCTCCAGACATGGAGACCTAACGTGGGGCTCAGAACTCACTCCTGTAGGTGAGTCTCTGTGATACAGTTACTTTCCAGTCTGTGACCTTTCCACCCAGCAGGTATGGGGTTGCTTATACCATATAATCAGCCCACCTACCTCTTGATATGGCCTCCTCTTTGTCTTCTGGAGTCGGATATTTTTTCGAAAGTTTCCAGACCATTTGGTTGAAGGTTGTTCAGCATTTGGTTGTACTTTTGTTGTTTTTATGAGAGAAGTCGAGCTCCAGTCCTTCTAATTCCACCATCTTAATCCCATCTCTGGGTAACCATACATTTGTTTTCAAAGTCTGTGAGTCTGTGTGCCAGTACTTTCAAATTCTGTACTTGGGTATCTCTGGGCTAGCCGTCAGGGAGAAAAGAGTATAGGAAAGGAGAGAATAAAGGGCTCTATCTAATAAGATAGACAAGCAGTGAGATGGAGTTAAACAGCATAAAAATATTTGCTAGAGGATAATCAATTGTATCTTGAAAAACATAACCCAATGCTTACCTATGAAAAAAGTTCACTGATAAATGAAATGACCCTAAAAATTTACTATGAGAAATTCTACAACTAAAAGCAACCCTTACTCTCCCCTATTAAGGCTGAAGGAAAAGAGAAATCTAAGTAGAGAGAATCCCATGGCAGGAAGGGAGGAATCTGGCCCTCTCTATCAAGAAAAAAATCTCCATCCATACTTGGAGAAATTCCAACAGTGAACACAAATGAAAATGAGTACACACAAGTACACATTCTAAACATTGAGAAATCTAAGGGAAATTTCCTCTCTATTCTTCCTTTCACAAATCCTGCTGTGTTGGTAATATTTGTCTTTAAGGAAGTTCTTTTTCATATCCTTTTTTGTCTGATTATTCTTCCTTTCTTAATGTATTTTATTGCTTTCTATGTAAGACAACTTCGCCAATGTAGTTTTTATTTTTATTTTCCAAGGCAACTGCACTGTAGTACCTTTCTTTAGTGTCTGACTAATCATCATTTATCTTTGCACATCCACTTCAAGTCTGGTTTCATCACACTTGCAACTGGCTGCTTCCACTCTCAACTCACAAAGGACAAATAAGAATCATATTCATGTATCTGAAATCAGGTAACCTTGTGTACAAGCAGGCTTAGCAATAAGAATGTCTACTGTTCTTATTAGAAAAATACTATAAGAAAAGAAAATTACAGGACAACATTTCTGATGAATACAGACATAAAAATCCTCAACAATTTATCAGGAAGCCAAATTCAACAAGACATTAAAAGGATCATATACCATAATCAAGTAGGATTTATTCCTGAGATGCAAGAATGGTCTGACGTATGCAAAATCAGTGTGATGCATGTTAACAAAATGAAGGACAAAAATCATACAATCATCTCAATGGATTCAGAAAAAGCATCTGACAAAATTCAACATCTTTTTATTGTTTAAAAAAAAACTTAACAAATTAGGTATAGATGGAATGTGCCTCAACATAATAAAGTCCAAATACAATAAGCCCAGAGCTAACATCATACTCACAGTGAAAAGCTGAACAGGAACAAGATAAGGATGCCCACTCTCACCAATTTTATTCACCATAGAAAGTCCCAGCCAGAGCAATTAGGCAAGAAAAGAAATAAAAGGACCTAAATCAGAAAGGAAGTAAAACTGTCTCTTAAGATGGCATGCTATTATATATAGGATACCCTAAAGATGCCACCAAGAAACTGTTAAAACTAGCAAATTCAGTAAAGCTTCAGGATACAAAATCAATACACAAAAATCAGTTGTGTTTCTGAACACAAATAACTTAGAGAAATTTTAAAAACTCCATTTACAATCAACAATAAAAAGAGTAAAATACTAAGAATATATTTAACCAAGGAGGTGGAAGAACTTTACACTGACAACTATAAAACATTGATGAAAGAAATTAAAGCCACAGATTATAGAAAGATATTCTGTGCTCATAGATTGGAATTAATATTGTTAAAATGTCCATACTACCCAAAGCAATCTACAGATTCAACATAATTTCTGTCAAAATTCCAATGGCATTTTTTTTACAGAAATTGAATAATCTTAAAATTTGTATGGAACCACAAAAAGACCCCAAATAGCAAAATCAATCTTGAGAAAGAAGGACAAAGCTGGAAGCATCACACTTTCTGACCTCAAATCATATAAAGCTACAGTCACTAAGACACTATGGTAACAGCATAAAAACCTGGATTGGTGGAATCAAAGAGAAAGAGAAGCCAAAAATAAAGCCAAGCATATACGATCAATTACTTTTCAACAAAGGAGTCAAGAATACATAATAGGAACAAGACAGTCTCTTCAGTAAATGGTGTTGGGAAAACTGGATATCCATATAGGAAAAATGAAATAGGACACAAAAAATCAGCTCAAAATGGATTAAAGACTTGAATGTAAGACCTGAAACCATAAAAACCATAAAACTCCCAGAAGAAAACATGGGTAAGCTCCTTGGTACTGGTCTTATAAACGATTTGGGGGATGTATTACCAAAAGCAAAGGCACCAAAAGCAAAAACAAACATATGAATTACATTAAAAGTCTCTGCACCAGCAAAGAAAATCAACAAATGAAACAGCAACTTATGAAATGGAAGAAAGTATTTTTGCAAGCCATGTAACTGAAAAGGGATTAATATCCAAAATACATTCAGCCTTCAGTACCTGAAGATTCAACCAACCTTAAATTGAAAATATTTGGGGAAAAAAAACCCAAAAGTTCCAAAAAGCAAAATTTGACAACTACTTATATCGTATCTACATAGTATTGCACAGCATTTACATTGTATTAAGTACAAGCAACCTAGAGTTGATTTAAAGTATACAGAAGACATGCAGATGTTATATGCAAATACTATGCCATTTTATGCAAGGGACTTGAGCATCCTCCAATTTTGGTATCTCGGTGGGGTTGGGGAGGTTTGATGGGGAGCCTTTAACACACCACACCAGGCCGGGGTTTGAACTCACATCTCCACAGTGCCCCAAACCTCTGCAGTCAGATTCTTAACCCACTGCACCACAGCAGGAACTCTCTAAAATCATTTTTTAAATATGGCTAAGCCGGAGTTCCCATCGTGGCACAGCAGTTAACGAATGTGCCTAGGAACCATGAGGTTGTGGGTTCGATCCCTGGCCTTGCTCAGTGGGTTAATGATCTGGCATTGCCATGAGATGTGATGCAGGTCACAGATGAGGCTTGGATCTAGCATTGCTGTGGCTCCGATTTGACCCCTAGCCTGAGAACCTCCATATGCTGTGGGTGCGGTCCCTAAAAATAAATAAATAAAAACAATAAATAAGGCTAAGCCTCTCGATTAGTCCTTAAAGTTGAAGGAAATACCACTGATGAATAGTGTGCAGGAGCAAATAACATAATTGATTTCCTAAGCACAGCCTTTCCTATCTTTACTCATGAAAAAAAACATTCTCTGGTTGGTGGACTGTAGCCTTTACAAATGAAATCTCACGTATGGGCAACTAAAGTGGCAAATATAAAGTTAGAATGTTTTCCAGGCTTTCTTAATGACTTAATATTTGCTCTTTTGATAGCTTCTTGGATGATTTTTCATTTAAAAATGGCATGGCCCAGATATGTCCCAGCATTCTCATTATACTACAATGTAAGCATATTAAGTAGTAATATAGTAATTTTTTTAATCAAGAGATTTAAACGACATGAGGGGAGAAGTGTACCCAAGTAAGCTAAACTCAAAGTTTCTTTAAAAAGCTTCTCTAACATAGCTAATAAAATTACTTCATCTCTTCTTTCACAATTGCTCAGATTCTATTAACTAAATACTCTTAAAAGAAAAACCCAGCATTTCACTATAATAAAAATATAATTTCTTAAAATGTCATCTATTCAAATTGTCTCTAACAGCAGCAAAACAAAATACCTTTTAAAACAGAACAAAGAGGTACCTATTATGCCTTACAGATCTTTTCAATACATTAACCTAATTCAATCTTTGAGACTATTATCTAATTCCTTTAATAAGAAAAGAACATGTCTCAGTGACATTAATCAGTGGCTAAACTTAATCCGATTCAGTAGCTCCCATTTAACTGAGCACTAGTCAGATTTCCATGAGGCTAGCTAGCTGATGTACCAAAAAGTCCTTGGGGGACTGTATATGCTTGTTGTTCCCATTCTAATTCCCACTTCTTCTCCATTCATTAGAATACACCTCTTCTAAAGAATACCTTAAAACCTAACTTTCCATTATATTGATCACAAAACCCTTTTGCTGGCAGCATCTTGATACACTGAGAAGCACAAAAACTATACCATATTGTACCCACATTTCAAGTTGGCTTGGGGGAACTAATTTTGTTTCTATTGTAAAATGCCTTGAGAAGAGAAAAGAAAGAGAGAGGGAGGGAGAAAGAAAAGGAAGCAGAAAAGAAGGAATGAGAAATTTTAAAGTTCTTGAAATCCAATTCAGTTGAGAGGGAAATGTGGGTGGTACTACAGGTACAGAACAAAAATGTGAGGATTTCTCTCCATTCTTTAACTACTTAAAATTAATTTTTATCTTTTCTTTTTTTTTTTTTTTTGTCTTTTTAGGGCTGTACCTGCGGCATATGAAAGTTTCCAGGCTAGGAGTTGAATCAGAGCTGTAGCTGCCAGCCTACGCCACAGACACACTAAGGCAGGATCCAAGCCACATCTGTGACCTATACCACAGCACACGGCAATGCTGAATCCTTAACCCACTGAGCAAGGCCAGGGTTTTAACTCATGTCCTTATGGATACTAGCCGAGTTTATTACTGCTGAGCCACAATGGGAACTCCCTAATTTTAATTTTTAAAGCAGATTTGCTGTTCTGTTATATTAACTGGAGAAAATATGACTTCAGATTTTAAAGAGTAAAGAAAATTAAAAATCTTTCTTCTTAGGAAACAAAATGAATTATTCTTTTAAATTGCCACTGATAAAAAAAAATGCTTCTCTCTTTCAGAAACACTGTAATGACATAATCATAATTTTGATTAGCCCAGTGGAGAACCACTCAGAAACATTTTTATTTTACTGTATACCGAAACATTGAGTAAATGTTCCAATTTCTTAAATCCGAACCATAGCAGAATTTAGCCATCCCCTCTAACAAATGCTGTGCTACTCATCATGGTAAATAACAAGAGATAGTAAAACTATCATGTTCCTTGCTGAAAAAAAAAAAATTTCTATAGTAAAAATAAAATCAAGCACTATGGCGCCATCTTTTGGATGGTTGAAGTTTTCTTACAATCCTTTCTTAATATAAGAACAATTTACTGATCAGAATCAAGATAAAGATGAGAGAAAACCATTTGTCTATTTTTTTCTTAAGCTTGAGCTCATAGTCTCCTCTGAGGCTGTCTTTCCTATGTTATTGGAGCCAAATCATTTTATATGTTATTAAGAATGCCCAATGGTTTTGTTTGTTGGTTGATTATTTGTTTTCATTTTTTCCCGATTCCTTTCACATTCACAGAGGGCTCTTCCTTTAATGATTAAGATATTTTCTTCCCCTCATTCCACAGAATTTTTTCACGGTGCTCTTATTTTTTCCATCTTAACACCTCCTTGGCAAAGAAATCACAATCAACTCATGTTCAGTACCTTCCACAAGCAGAGAGGTACAGCTTGCCCTTGATCCGCTTTCTAAACATAGTTGCTAAGGGGTACTCCTTTCCCAAGATGACATGCAAGATCTAAGCAATTCCAAGTTGCTAAGGGGTACTCCTTTCCCAAGATGACATGCAAGATCTAAGCAATTCCAAGTTGCTAAGGGGTACTCCTTTCCCAAGATGACATGCAAGATCCAAGCAATTCCAAAGACTTCATCTTGTGTGTGGTTTTCCTACAAAGAGTGGGAGTTCTTGTATTCCCATTAACTAAAACTTTGGAACACTAAACAGGTTCAATCTTGGAAATTCCACTCTTTGGCTTCCTACTACCTCCTTAAATCTTTTCCTGCCATGAAGACCCATTGTGATGTCTTTTAAAAAGGCTTGCCTTTGTTATAGCCAATGCCAAAGCGGTACATTTTACCGCTTTCTGTGATTATTTCTTATTTTCTTCCACTCCTTATCAAGTTATTCAGGGCCAGTGACATTTAAGACAATATTTTGCATCTGTGCTATTAAAAAGATTTGTCAACTGATAGAAACACACTTGCAGAGAACTTCATAAAGTATCCAAACCCTTTCACTAAGGTGAAATTTGTTCAGTCAATATAATTTAGGCAACCACATCCCTACTATTCAGAATCTAATAAAATAACTCAACATTCCTATTTCTCTTTGGAAAGTATTGAAAGCAATCAGTCTATTAAGTAGAAAAGGACTTTACAAAGGAAAAAAAAAGACCCAGTTTTGTTAGTTAAGAAGCTTACTAGGAGTTCCCATTGTGACTCAATGGTTATGAACATGCCTGGTACCATGAGGATGCAAGTTTGATCCCAGGGCTAAGTAGGTTAAGGAGGCAGCTTTGCTGTGAGCTGTGGTGTAGGTTGCAGGCATGGCTCAGATCTGGCATTGCAGTGGCTATGGCATAGGCCAGCAGCTGCAGCTCCAATCCAAACCCTAGCCTGGGAATTTCCATATGCTGCAAGTGCAGCCCTAAAAAAGCAAAGCCAAGAAGAAAAAATAAATAAATAAAAGAGAGAGAAGAAAAAAGAAAGCTTACTAATTCAAGAATCTGAAATAAAAAAAAAAAAGAATCTGAAATAATATATAACAAACATAATTAAGAAGTTATTCTTTTGGGTAAAGCAAGTATTATATCCCAAACCTGCAAGGCTCCAAACACCATCTTGTTTCAACAAGTTCTATTATATTACATTCATCATCTCACTTCTCTTTAATAATTAACTTATGTTTAATAATTAACTCATTTTTTAATACAACTCACATAACAATGATGACTGTAACAGTCTACTTACCCCACCCATTGTTATTCCATGAATAAATGCAATATATGGTTTCAGGCAACAATCTAAAAGAAATATAGCTGTAATTAGTTACGATGTTTAAAACACATTTGCTTCTTCCAAAAAAATCCCATGTTACATGAACTATGAACTCTGAGTATTTTCCCTAAGAAATTTTTGCAAGAAATACCAAAGTGGACTAACCGTATGGCTTATAAAATATGTTCTTTTTAAAATAACAATCCATATTCAACCAATATCTATTAATTATTGAATACCTCAATACTTCAATTTGAAACAAATGAAACTCTTCAATAACTCAGCTATTACGAAAAACATTTGCCTTACAAGCCACTGATGTTTATGTAACAATCATATTTTAAAGAACATAGTTTGTTTTCTATGCATCCGAAGAAGTATCTGGATACAAAGAAAAGGGTAGCATGTAGGAAAAACCACAGACTGGGAGTTAGAAGACCCAAATCCTAGTCTCAGCTTTGTTGTTAACTGGCCTTTAAACCATATTCAATATATATACTGGAATTAGATACTTATATACTGGCAGTTCAATATATGTATACTGGTATTAGGTGTGTGTGTGTGTGTGTGTGTGTGTGTATACACACAAGTTATATGTATATACACATATCATATATGTGTATATCATGTACATGATGCATGGCTAAATTTCGTCATCTACCAAGAAACTTGCCTCAGAAGTCCCTTAAAGCTCAAAAATTCTGTAAACTTTTATTCTGTTCCTTTCCCTTTTTGCTTTTCCTTCCTCTGAGAGAGAGAGTTGCCAACAACATAAAAATATAAATCACTGTGCTAATACAGCTTGTTGCCAACAACTTCCTGAGGACCAATATAAAATGCAATTCTGATCCATCTAGCAATTCTATAAATATTCCCAATTTGCCTAATGAGCCACCAAAGCACAATTCTAATTTCACATTCATAAGGACTTCCACAGCCCTTAATTTTTAGCTATAATTCCTTAGAAACAATGGAAACAAATTTCTCAATTGACTGGAATGGAGATACTAATGTACGGTTTCAACTACAGATATATTTTACATATAAAATATCAGAAGCTAATCGATAAAGGTCACAAAGCCAGAATCTGTTAAATTCCTTAATGACTAAAATAGGTCGTTGTAATGTATAGAAATTATATCTTGAAGGTTTTCTCTATATATATTAACATTTTTTTCAAACTGTTTAGAGGTTTTCTCCCCACTTTTATTTAGTACAGAACTGTACTGTCTAATATAGAAGCCAACAGCTAATGTAGTTATTTAGATTAAAATTAACCACAATTAAAAAATTTTTGACTTACCTTTTCATTTTTTAAATTTTTATGATTAATTTACAATGTTCTGTTAATTTGTAGTACAGCAAAGTAGCCCGGTCATACATATATACACTTTTTCTCCAATTATCCTCCATCATGTTCCATCACAAGTGATTAGATATATAGTTCCCTGTGCTATACAGCAGGATCTCACTGCACATTCAATCTAAATATAGGAGTTTTCATCTACTAACCCCAGATTCCCAGTCCATCTCACTGCCTCCCCTACCCCTGGCAAACTGAGTCTGTCTCACATGTCCATGATCTCTTCTGTTTTGTAGACAGCTCATTTGTACCATATTTTAGACTCCACATATAAGTGATATGGTATGCTGTCTTTCTCTTTCTGACTCACCTCACCTAGTATGAGAATTTCCAGTTTCATCCATGTTGATGCAAATGGTATTATTTTGTCCTTTTTATGGCTGAGTAGTATTCCATTGTATATTTGTACCACATCTTCCTATTCCATTCATCCGTTAAGGAGCACTTAGGTTGCTTCCATGTCTTCGCTATTGCGAATACTGCTGTGATGAATATACGGGTGTATGTGCCTTTTTCAAGGAAATTTTTATCTGGATATATGCCCAGGAGTGGGATTGCTGGGTCATATGGTAGTTCAATATTTAGTTTTCTGAGGTATTTCCATACTGTTTTCCATAGTTGTTGCAGCAATTTACATTCTCGTCAACCATGTAGGAGTGTACCCTCTTCTCAACACCCTCTCCAGAATTTATTTGTTGACTTGTTAAAGATGGCTACTCCAAATGGTGTGAGGTGGTGCCTCCATTGTAGTTTTGAATTGCATTTCTCTAATAATCAATGATGTTGAGCATTTTTTTAGGTGCCTGATGGCCATCTGTATATCTTATTTGGTGAAATGTCTATTTAGGTCTTCTGACCATTTTTTAATTGGGTTGTTTGTTTTTGTGTTGTTGAGTTGTATGAGTTATCTGTATATTTTAGAGATTAAACCTTTGTCAGCCGAGGCATTTGCAAAAATTTTCTCCCATTCTGTGGGCTGTCGTTTCATTTTTTAATGGTTTCCTTTGCTGTGCAGAAGCTTTTGAGTTTAATTAGGTCCCACTGGTTTATTTGTGTCTTTGTCTTTACTCTGGGAGGTGAATCAAACAAGATGTTGCTGTGACTTACATCAAAGAGTATTCTGCCTATGTTTTCCTCTAGGAGTTTTATGGAACCTGGCTTTACATTTAGGTCTTTAACCCATTTTGAGTTTATTTTTTGTGTATGGTGTTGGACAATGTTCTAATTTCATTCTCTTACATGCAGTTGTCCAGTATTTCCAACTCCATTTACTGAAGAGACTATTTTTCCTCCACTGTATGATCTTGCCTCCTTTGTCATAGATTAGCTGACCACAGGTGTTTCGGTTTATTTCCAGGCTTTCTCTCCTGTTCCATTGATCTATATTTCTGTTTTTGTGCCAGTACCATATTGTCTTGATGACTGTAGCTTTGTAGTAGAGTCTGAAGTCACGGAGCTTGATTCCTCCAGTTCAGTTTTTTCTTTTCAATATTGCTTTGGCTATTTGAGGTCTTTAGTGTTTCCAAACAAATTTTAAAATGTTTTGTTCTAGTTCTGTAAAGAATGTCATTGGTAATTTGATAGGGATTGCATTCAATCTGTAGATTGCCTTAAGTAGTATTGCCATTTTGACTACATTGATTCTTCCAATCCAAGAGCATGGTATAGTTTTCCATCTATTGTGTCTTCTTTGATTCCTTCCATCAGTGTCTTATAGTTTTCAGAGTACAGGTCTTTTGTTTCGTTAGGCAGGTTTATTCCTAAATATTTTATTCTTTTTGATGCAATGGTAAATGGGATTGTTTCCCTAATTTCTCTTTCCACTATTTCATTGTTAGTATATAGAAACGCAATTAATTTCTGTGTATTAATTTTGTATCCTCAGACTACCAAATTCATTGATGAGCTCCAATAGTTTTCTGGTAGTGTCTTCAGAATTTTCTAGGTACAGAATCAAACAAACAGTGATAGTTTTACTTCTTTTCCAATTTGGATTCCTTCTCTTTCTTTTTCTTATCTGATTGCCACGACTAGGACTTCCAAGACTATGGTGAATAACATTGGTGAAAGAGGACCTCATCTTGTTCCTGATCTTAGTGAAAATGCTTTCAGTTTTTCACCACTAAGAATGATGTCAGCTGTGGGTTTGTCATAAACGGCTTTTATTATATTGAGGTAGCTCCCCTCTATGCCCTCTCTGGAAAGTTTTTATCAGGAATGGGTGTTGAATTTTGTCAAAAGCTTTTTCTGCATCTATTAAGATGATCATATGGTTTCTATTTTTCAGTTTATTGATGTGGTGTATCACACTGATAGATTTGCAGATATTGCAAAACGTTTGCATCCCTGGGATAAATCCTACTTGATCATGGTGTATGATCTTTTTAATGTATATTTGTATGTGGTTTGCTAGTATTTTGTTGAGCATTTTTACATCTATGTTCATCAGTGATATTGGCCTGTAATTTTCTTTTTTGCGTGGTATCTTTATCTGGTTTTGGTATCAGGTAACGGTGGCTTCATAGAATGAGCTTAGGAGTATTCCTTCCTCTGAAATTTTCTGGAAAAGTTTCAGAAGAAGAGGTGTTAATTCTTCTCTGAATGTTTGGTAGAACACAGGTGTGAAGCCATCAGGTCCTGGACTTTTGCTTTTTAGAAGTTTTTTAATCACATTTTCAATTTCAGTACTTGTGATGTCTATCCATATTTTTTATTTCTTCCTGGTTCTGTCTTGGTAGGTTGTATCTTTGTAAGAATCTGTCCATTTCTTCTAGGTTGTCCATTTTATTAGCATACAGTTGCTCAGAGCAGTCTCTCATGATCTTTTGTATTTCTGCAGTGTCAGTTCCAACTTCTCCTTTTTCATTTCTAATTTTATTGATTTGAACCCTCTCACTTTTTTTCTTAATGAGCCTGGCTAGTGGTTTATCAATTTTTACTAACTTTTGGTTTCACTGATCTTCTCAATTGTTTTGTCTCTGTGTTATTAATTTCTGCTCTAATCTTTATGATTTCTTTCACTAATTCTGTGTTTTGTCTGTTCTTCCTTCTCTAGATGGTTAAAGTGTAAGGTTAGGTTGTTTATTTCCATTTCTTCTTCTTTCCTGAAATAATACTGTATTGCTATAAACTTCCCTCTCAGAACTGCTTTTGCTGTGTCCCATAGGTTTTGGATTATTATATCTTCATTGCCAATTTTCTATGTATCTTTTAATTTCCTCTTTGATTTATTCAATGATCCATTGATTGTTTAACAGTTTGTTTAGCTTCAAAGAGTGTGTGTTTTTGCCATTTTTTCCTTGTAGTTTATTTCTAGTCTCATGGCACTGTAATCAGAGAAAATGTTTAAAATAGTTTCAACTTTTTAGAAATAAAAAAAAGCAAAAAAATAAATAAAACAGTTTCAATTTTTTTTTAATTTATCAAGGTTTGATCTGTGGCCCAAGATGTGATCTATCCTGGAGAATGTTCTGTGTGCACTTGAAAAGAAAGTGTTTTCTGTTGCTCTGGGGTGAAAAGTTCTACAGGTATCAGTTAAGCCTGTTTGGTCTAGTGTGTTATTTAAGGTCTGTGTTTCTTTGCTAATTTTCTGTCTGGATAATCTGTTCATTGCTATAAGTGGGGTGTTAAAATCCCCCACTATTGTGTTACTATCAATTTCCGCTTTTATGGCTGTTAATAGTTGCCTTCTATATTGTGCTACTCCTATGTTGGGTGAATCTATATTTAAAATTGTTATTTCTTCTTCTTGTATTGATCCTCTGATCATGATGTAATATTCTTGTCTCTTGTGACCTTCTTTATTTTAAAATCTATTTTGTCTGGTATATTACTACTCCTGCTTTTCTATAATTTTCATTTGCATGTAACATTTTATTCCATCCCCTCACTTTAAGTCTGTACGTATCCTTAGATCTGAAGTGGGTCTTCTACAGACAGCATATATATGGGTCTTGCTTTTGAATCCATTCAGCTAGTCTTTATCTTTTAGTTGGATCATTTAATCCATGTATAGTCAAGGTAGTTATGGATAAGTATATATTTATTGTCATTTACTTTAAAGGAATTCTTTTTGGATTGCTATTTTGGATTTTTTTCTTCCCTTCCTTTTTTGTTTCTTTTCTTGTGATTTGCTGACTACGTTTAGTGTTATGTTTGACTTGGTTTTTCTTTTTTATGTGTCTGACCATTATAGTTATTTGACTAGTGGTTTCCCTTATATTTTGATATATCCATCTATATGTGTACAGAATTGTTTCATCTTGATGGTCTCCTTAATTTCAAATGCACTTTCAATGTTCTGCATTTGTCCTCTCCTCTTCTCCTGCTTGTTAGATACCATATTTGTCAATGGGTAATTTCCTACTTTTAAATTATCTTAGCCTTAACCAGTGAGCTTCTTCATTTTTAATATTCTTATTTCAAATTGTGTCTTTTTCTTTTCTGCTTAGAGAAGTTCCTTTGGTAGTTGATGTAGAGCTGGTGTGGAGGTACTGAATTCTCTTAGCTCTTGCTGACAAGAGAAGCTTATCTGTGAAGCTTTTCATCTCTCCATCAAATCTGAATGAGAGCTTTGCTAGGTAGAGTATTCTTGGTTCTAGGTTCCTCCTCTTCATCTCCTCAAATATATTTTGCCACTCCCTTCTGGCTTGTAGAGTTTCCACTGAGACATGCTGTTATCCTTATGGGAATTCCCTCATATGTGATTTGTTCTTTCACCCTTGTGGCTCTTAATATTTTTTCTCTGAACTTTATTTTTGTCAGTTTGATTAGTATGTGCCTTGCTCTATTTCTTCTGGAGTTTACTGTGTATGAAATTCTCTGTGCTTCTTCCACTTGAGTGTTTCCTTTCCCATACTTGGGAAATTTTTGGTTATAATCTCCTCAAATATTTTCTCTGGCCATTTTTTCTTTCCTCCCCTTCTGGAACCCCCATGATGCAAACGTTGGTATGTTCAGTGTTGTCCCAGATGTCTCTTAGACTCTCCTCAGTGTTTTTCTTTTTTCTTTATTCGTTTCTGTAGCAGTGCTTTCCATCACTCTGTCTTCCACCTCATTTATTTGTTCTTCTGCCTCCATTAACCTGCTTTTGGTTCCTTCTATATTATTTTTCATTTCATCTTTCACACTATTCATTTTGCTCTTCAAATCCTTTGTTAAACATTCTTTTTAAATTCTCAGTCTGTGTCTCCATTCTTTTTCCAAGATCTTGAATAAACTTTCCTATTATCACCCTGAATTCTTCTTCACATAAACTGCCTATCTCATCATTTAGTGGCTTTTGTTTTTGTCTTGTTCCTTTGTCTAAAAGCTGCTTCTTTGACGTCTCATAGTGTCCACCTTTCTGTTACACGTCCCCTTGACAGTTGGTATATACATGCTGAAGCAGGTGCCCAGTCCTAAAGTTCTCAAGGGTGGTAGTGGTTCACGTGTACCTTTTTGCTGGGTAGGCTCTAGGGACTGTTCTCTGTAGATGTAGGAGCAGGTTCCACTGTTCTGCCAGTACTCTCCTTGTCTGGCCACTCTAGGGATCTCTTTCTAAAGCCAAGGGTGGGCAGTGTCTCCCTAATTGCTGCTCACAGGCTCTCTCCATAGCTGCAGGATGTGTTTCTGATGGTCCCTCCCCTTTCCTTGCTGCTGGTAGGAGTGCTCTCTGTAGTCCTCAGATTGGAATGTGGGTTAATGGGCCTTCCGTGGCTCCCTTGGTATGGAAAGAGTGCCACTGACATAAGCCTTCACAAGGCTACCGGCAGGGGTCCTATATCTGGTGCTTTTTGCTGGTTGGGCAGCCCACAACCGCATCAGAGAGCTGGCACTGGCAACCCTCTTGTGAAAATGGGCACTGCCACCAGCTGCTTTTCTGGTGCTGCTTTGCTGGCTTGAGCTTCTGCAGATTCTCTGGGTGGAGCCAAGGTCCCTGTGTTTTTCCTGTTTGGCAGGGAGTGGGCACCAACGGCCTTCTCTCAGGAATGGGCACAGCCTCTGCGCAGAGCTGAAACTCCTGTGTTTTCCCTACTCAAGCAGGTCGTTGCTTTTGCAGGAAAGGGGCACTGCTGTCAGCAGCTTTTCTGGCACTGCCCTGATGGTCAGAGCCCCTGTAGATTCTCTGGGTGGAGCCAAATCACCTGTGTTTTCCCTGATCTCTCGGGGGATGAGCACCGCCATGGCCGGCAGCTCGTCTGGTGCAGGTTGGACTCCACTAGTGTGGTTCCACTAGAAGGAACCAGGAACTTGTGTTATTCCCCCAGGTAGTTACTCCACCTGCTCCAAGAAATCTGTAGTCCTAAGGGCGGGGCTGCTTTCCAGCCACTGGTAGACAGCCACTACTGCCAAGTGGTTCCCAAGCTGAGGCAGGCAGTGTCCAGCAGCTTGAGAAAGCAGGCTCAGGAAACATGGCTGTAGTGGTGGATCCCGCCCCTTCCTTCCAGCATTCCCAAACAATGGTGTCTAGTCTCTAAGCCCAACTGGGTTGCCTCTGCTTAGATGCTCTCCATTGTGGTCACCATATACTCTAGTCCCTCCAAGCTGTTTCCTCATGTCCAACCCCAGTTTTTTCCCACGTAGAAAACCCCAGCTCCCTCTTTGGGTCTGAACTCTAAGGCCAAAGTTTAGTTCCCAACACCCACCTACAGTTGCCTGTTGCCATAGCACTGACCACTTGTAGAGGACTGTCTCCTTCTTAACTACTTCAGAGCATTTGTCTAGAGTTCTTCCGTTTTTGGGTGATCTCATCACTGGTGGGGAAACTTCCCAGAGTGCAGAAGCTCTTCCTCTTTCCAGTTCCCTCCTGGGAGAGTAGGTTCCGTCTCATTTCCTTTCACTTCTTTATTCCCTCATTCTTCTTCTTCTTTCTTCTGTCTTATGCCTTATCTGGTTTTGTAATGTGTTTCTTGTTCTATCATAATCTTGAGGTCTTTTGTCAGTTTTTCACAAATTTTCCATGTGAATAGCTCCACACACAGTTGTATTTTTAATGTATTTGTGGGAGTAGATGAGCCTTACGTCCTGTTACTCCACCATCTTAGACCTCCCCTCTCACAATTAAATAAAATTTAAGATTCAGTTTCTTGATCACACTAGCCCCATTTCAAGTGCTGATTAGCAATGTGTGGCTAGTGGTGATCATACTGCAGAGAACAGAAGCAAAATATCTTCATCACTGCAGAAAGTACTATTGGATAGTGTTGCTATAAATTTTTAGACTGAATAAAACATTCTAAGTAAATCTGATCTGCAAATTTTTTTTTAATTTAATTTCATTGGAGTATAGTTGACTTACAATGTTGCACTAGTTTCCAGTATATAGCAAAGTGAATCAGTCATATATACAAATATATCCACTCTTTTTTCCCATATAGATTATCACAAACTATTGAGATTTCCTGACGCTATACAGTAGGTTCTCATTGTAGAACTTTAGAAGTAAGAGTTTCCATTCAACATGGCTCACTGAGTTAAACTGGGATAGAGACTCTTTTCTCTACTCCTACTTTAAAAACATAGAAATTCAAAAAAAAAATGATTTAAACGTAGATCCAAGTCCAAAGCCAAATAAGAGAAATCCCTAGGTGCCAGAAACAAGTAAGAAACTCAACGTCAATAGTTGTGTGGAAGCTACAGCTAAAGATTACGAGTTACCGTGTATCTGTTCTGAGTCAGGAATAAGTATTAAGCCACACATATACACAAGGAGCTACCTGCATAAAGCCTCACAGTGGGAAAAGCTAAATGATTTGTAAGACTTAACTATCTGCTGTTCCCAGAACTCAGTAAATTCCTGCCTTTAGAAAAAGAGGAAAGGTCAGAGAAAGTGGATACTCAAGCACTGGTAATAACCACCACCACTACAACTGAACAAACAAAAGAAAATAACAATTCTGAAATAGAAGTAATATCTAAATTGGTAGAAAGTTCTACAAAAAGATTTCACTACAGAATAAATTTTAAAAGCTTTCCACATGGACATCAGAAATAAGACACTATAGTCATTCAGCATTATAACAGAGGTCCTAGCCAAAGTATTACAAGAAAAGTCATAGGTATAAGGACCAGAAAGAAAGAGATAAATTAAATAATGTGCTCATGGTAGAACTGCCCATGTAGAAAAGCCAAGAGGATCCACAGAAATGTCATTGGAAGTAAAAACAAATTTCAGAAAAGTTGCTGTATATAAGATAGAAATACCAAAATCAAAAGCATTTCTATATGCTAGAAAGTCAATAAGAAAATGCAATAGGAGGGATTCCCGTCGTGGCTCAGTGGTTAACGAATCCAACTAGGAACCATGAGGTTGCAGGTTCGATCCCTGGCCTTGCCGTGAGCTGTGGTGTAGGTTGCAGACGCGGCTCGGATCCCGCGTTGCCGTGGCTGTAGCAAAGGCTGGCAGCTACAGCTCCTGTTAGACCCCTAGCCTGGGAACCTCCATATGCCACAGCTGCAGCCCTGGATAAGGCAAAAAAGACAAAAAAAAAAAAAAATCAAGGAAAATGCATTAGGAAAAATTACCATTAAATGTAGTAAGACAACACACACACACACACACACAAATAAGATACCTAAGAATAACGCTTTAAAAAAAAGAAGTTAAGCAGGATTATTTATGGAGAAAATTATAAAACATTATGAAAGGATATGAAAATCAATCTGATGAAAATGTTCTGAAACTGGCTTATGGTGATGATTGCGTAAGGTTACTAAACATTGAGTTATATACTTGAAATAAGTGAATTTTCTGCTTTGTAATTTATAATTCTGTAAGTTTTCTTTAAAGCAGACATGAAAAGCAAAGTGATATGCCACATTTATAGATGGGAAGGCTCCATATGAAAGATGCCAATTCCCCAAAATTAATCTATAATTCATTGTCATTCCAATCAAAATCTCAACAGAATCTTTTGTAAAACCACAAAATTTTAAAACTCATTTGGAAGACCAAAAGTCCAAGATTATCCATGACAATCCTGAAAGAAAACAAAAGCAACTTGTCCTACCAGATAGAGACATATTTTAAAGCTATAATAATTTTGAAACAGTAGTTTCATCATAATTACAGACAAAGACACCAGTGAACAAAGTTGCCAAGAAACAGACCTGGTCACAAATAAGAACTTGATATACGAAAGAAGTATCATTAAAATCAGTAAGGAAGGCAAGAACTAGTCAATACAAGGCATTACAGCATCTGGCTTTGCAGCTGGAAAATGAACATTAGATTATATCACATGCAAAAAAGTTCCAAATACATTAACCTCTTGGTGTATAAAAAAAAAACTATTAGAAGAAAATATAAAAGAATATCTTCAAAGACTCCATGTTATTAAGTGCTTTATAAAAGACAAAAAAGTAGAAATTATAAAGGAAAGCACAGACACATTTTATTTAATCAAACAAAAAACTATATACTAAAAGATAAAGCAGCAGACTGAGAGAAGTGTATTTGTTATACATATAATATACGAAAGCAAAGAATCCAGAATACATAGGACCTGTAAAATCAGTAAGAAAAAGACAACCCAAGAGAAAGATAAATGAAGGGTGAAACTGAAAAGAAAACCTAAATGATTAATGTAAGAAAACATCTCACTTGTGTTCAATGAAATACAAATTAATACCACAATAAGACATCGAACATGCAAAGTTTAAAACCAAAACAATGACAGAAAGGACATGTGGAAACTGAAGTACTGTACTTTAGAGAATAACTTAGAAACACATTGAAAATGTATAAACTCTCTGATCTATCCATTCAGCTTCTATTTTTTCTAGAAACTTTTGCACATGGACACTAAGGGTGTACCTATAAGGTATAACAATCTGTCTTAGTAAAAATGTGAGATAATCTAAAATATCCATTACTGTAGAATAGATAAATAACATGGGGTAACTGAATAACATACAACAGTTACATTCCATGTTGTTAAAAACAACTTAAGGAATGGTATACACAGTAGGAAAGCACTCGTGCAAATATCCAAATCAAAAAGTAATACTATTTTTGTTCATAAATACATAGTAAATATATAAAATACAGCCTGATAGGATGCACTCAAAATTGATAACAATGGTTGTTTCTGGAGAGAGAAAGATGTTGTTTCTGGGGAGAGAAAGAAATGGAACTGAAGAAAGCGACAAAGCAGACAGAACAGTAATTTTAAAAACTCATAGTATTCTATTTAATTCTAACAAATTTTAAGAAGATGGCAGAGGAGTAAGACATTGCACTCACCTTCTCCCACAAACACTTGAAAAAAACACATCTACATGTAGAACTATTTGCACAGAACATCTACTGAACACTGACAAAAGAACTTAAACCTCCAAAAAGGGCAAGAAACCTTCGACATAACTGGGTAGAAAAAAAAAAAGAGAGATCAGGATGGGACCAGCATTCATGAAAGGGATCTGTGAAAGACAAAAGGAACCCAAACCCTGGGAAGCCACCTAACTGATGGGAGATCAGCCAAGACAGAGGGTCCTCAAACTCTCCTAGAAAAGCACAGCAACAGGACTGAGGAGGGCAAAGCAGAGTGAGAGCCACACAGATCATCTGAAGCACTGACCCAGATACCACAACCTGACACACTCAGGCAGGGGCTGAGTGCTGAGTCTCAGGCTCTGGAGGTTAGTTCTGAAGAGAGGAAGAGGATAGGCTGTGTGGACAGCCTGAGGGACTAGGGAGCAGTGTGCCACAGGATGGGGAACAGAACACCACAGCCAAGGGAAACTTGGAATAGGTCTGGACCCACAGGAGAAGCAAGGCACCATTGGAGAAGGTGAGAGGAGGAAATGAAGACCACCATAAGCATCTCCATGCACACATGCAGGCTCTCAAAAGTTGGGGCATCTCTGGTGCAGGCTACGGGTGGCAGGAAGTAACTTGCTCGGGCTATGGGAGACCTGAGTGCTTCTTGGGCAGGCTATGGATAGCCAGGCACTACTTGTGTGGGCTAAGGGTAGTGGTGGGCTAAGCAAGACGCGACGCCTCTTGCCTGATCTACATGCAGTGGGGACAAACCAGAGCAGTCAACTGAGAAACCAGAGGGAGGCATGGCCTGCCACCACTAGGGGTCTGTGAACAGGCTCCACCTGCAACCCCAGTCACCTCAGAGATCGGCAAAAAGAAGGCACTGTAACCGAGCACCACCTGTTGTCGTTCTGACTCCTCTGGGAACAAACCAGCCCTGCTGCTGCCACTGCCAAATGCTCTGGGCAGCATCCACATGATTGATCACTGTCACTTCCCAGGACCCTGCAACTAGGAGCGGCCTGTGCAGCACCTCCTGCATGAGCTAAGTGGGACAGGTTGCTTCTTGCGTGGTCTGCAGGTGGGAGGGGCAAACCACCGCAGTAATCTCTGACTCCAGAAGTGGGCGTGGCCTGTCATCACTGGGGTCCATAAACAGGCATCACTTGCAGCCCCAATCACTTCAGAGGGAACCACAGAGGAGGGCATTGTGACCAAACACCACCTGTTGTTGTTCTCACTCCCCTGGGAACTCACACACCCTGCCACTGCCACTGCCACATGTTCTGCGTCCCTCCTAAATCTGCCTAAGGCTCCTTACTACTTCCCAGGGCCCTGCAACTAGGATTAGCCTGAGCCACCTTCCTGCAGGTCTTTGCTACTGTCAAGAGCCCAGCAACCAGCACTGACTGCTAGCCCTACCCACTACCTCCTTCTCGCTGGAAACACACTCAGCACCCTGGGGTAACAGCCTGCTCACACTGAAGAAAGAGACAGCAAATATCCAAACTCCCATGTCAAAAATAAATAGTAAACCCCACAAAACACAAAGAGGCACTCTTGCATAGAAATAGCCCTCCAAGACTACAGTTTGGTTTCCCTAAACTCACCGAAAAAGAAAATTATAAGCAAGATGAAGAAGCTCAGGAAATATTCCCAGTTAAAAGAACAGGAGAATTCACCTGAAGCAGCAAACAATGAAACAGACCTATCTCCCCACTGAGTTCAAAAGGGAGACAGTGAAAATACTGAAGGAATTAAGGGTGAATATGAAGGAATTAAGAGCAGATATAAAAGGTAATAATGCACATTACTTTAAAAAGGAAACAGAAAATATAAGAAAGAACCAAGAATAATTAGACAATTCATTTGCAGAGATGCAAACTGTGTTAAAGGCACTAAAGAGCAGGCACAAATCAGTGACTTGGAAGATAGAGTAATGGAAATCATCCACTCAGGACAGCAGACCAAATGAAAAAAAAAAGAAAAAAAAACATGAAAACAATATAAGAGATCTATGGGATAATATAAAGTGGGCTGATCTATGCATAATAGGGATTCCGGAAGGAGAAGAAAAAGAAAAGGGGATTGAAAATATATTTGAAGAATTATGTCTGAAAAGTTTCGAAACCTAAAGGAAACAAATAACAGGAAGCACAGAAGGCACCAAACAAGTTGAACCCAAACAGGCCCACACCAAGACATATTATAATAAAAATGGCAAAAGTTAAAGAGTCTAAAGGCAGCAAGAGAAACACAAAGCGTTAATTACAAGGGCACCTCCATAAGGCTATCAACTGATTCTTTACAGAAACACTTCAGTCCAGAAGAGTGTGGCAAGATATATTCAAAGTTCTAAAACAGAAATATTTACAGCCTAGAATACTCAGCAAGGATATCATTTAAAATAGAAGCAGAAATAAAGAATTTCTCCAACAAACAAAAACTAAGAGTACAGCAATACTAAATCCATTCTAAAAGAAATACTGAATGGGTTTCTCTAAATCAAAAAGAAGTAAGAGGAAATAGGATGGGGGAAATCACAGTTGGAAAGCAACCACTTAAATAACCCAGTATACAGATCTGAAAGTTTAAAAAAAAAAAAAACTAATGTAAAAGTGACAATAAACACAAGGAACAGCAAAAAGACAAACATGAAGATGTTAAAAAGGACTTCAAAATCATAGAATGCAGGGAAGGAAAGTAAGAAGATCTAGACTCCTTTTTCTTTAATCATGTGTTTGAGTCTATATGACTATCAGGCTAAAGCAAGCAGATATAGAAAGGGGTTACCATACTTAAAAAACAGGGCAACCACAAATCAAAAGCAAACATTACATTCACAAAAACTAAAAAGAAAAGTACACAAGCATAAAATAAATGGAAATCATTCAAAGAAAAAAAGAAAGGAACAAAGGAGAAACATAGATTCAAGCAGAAAACAAGGTTTAAAATGGCAATAAATACATATTTATCAATAATTACCTTAAATGTCAGTGGACTGAATGCTCCAACTGAAAGACACAGAGTGGCAGACTGGATAAAATAGCAAAAGCCTACAATAAACTATCTACAAGAGACTCACCTTAGGGCAAAGGAGATGTGTAGATTGAAAATGAGGGGACAGAAAAAGAAGTTTCAGGTCAAGGGACAAGACAGGAAAGCAGGAGTTGCAATACTCAGACAAAATAGACTTTAAAACAAAGTCCATAAAGAAAGACAAAGAAGGACACTATCTAATGATAAAAGGTCCACTCAAGCAGAGGATATCATCAATATTTATGCCCCTAATATAGGAGCAACCAGATACATACAACAAATACTAACAGATACAAAAGGAGAAATTGATGTGAATACAATAATTGTAGGAGACTTTAACACCCCATTCCCATCAATGGACAGATCTTCTAGACAGAAAATTGCTAAGGCAACAGAGATCCTAAATAACACAAAGGAAAAGTTAGACTTAAATGACATTTTCAGGACACTACATCTAAAAAAATCAGAATACACACTCTTCTCAAGTGCACATGGAACATTCTCAAGGATCAATCACATACTGGGGCACAAACTAACCTCCACAATTTAAGAGTATAGAAATTATTTCAAGTATATTCTCTGATCACAATGCCATGAAACCAGAAATCAGCCACAGGAAAAGAAATGAGAAAAAACTACATGGAAACCAAACAACATGATACTATAAAACCAAGGGGTCAATGAGGAAATCAAAAGGGAAATTAAAAAATACCTTGAGACAAATGATAATGAAGACACAACCATTCAAAATCTATGGGATGCCACAAAAGCAGTGTTTAGAGGGAAGTTCATCATGATACAGGCCTTCCTCAAAAAAGAAAAATCTCAAATTGACAACTTAACCTACCAGCAAAAAGAATTAGAAAAAGAGCAAACAAAACCTGAAGTCAGCAGAAAGAAGGAAATTATAAAGATCAGAGAGGAAAGCAATAAAATAGAGATACAAAAAAACAATAGGAAAAAATCAATAAAACTAAGGGCTAGTTCTTTGAAAGGGTCAAAACTGACAAACCTCTGGCCAGACTCACCAAGAAGAGGAGAGAAAAAACCCAAATAAACAATATAAGAAATGAAAAAGGTGAAATCCCAAAGGATACTGCAGAAATACAAACAGCCATAAGAGAATACTATGAATGATTATATGCCAACATATTTGACAATCTAGAATAGACAACTTTCTAGAGATTTACAGCCTGCCAAAACTGAATCAAGAAGAAACAGATCAACTGAACAGACTGATAACTAGAAAAGAATTTGGTAAGTAAAAAAAAAAAAATCTCTACAAACAAAAGCCCAGGACCAGATGACTTCACAAGCTGAATTCTACCAAACATACAAAGAAGAACTTATAGCCATCCTTCTTAAACTTTTCCGAAAGGTTGAAGGAGAAGGAATACTCCACAAGATATTCTATGAAGCCACCGTCAACCTCGTACCAAAGCCAGACAAAGACACTACCATAAAAGAAAGCTATAAGTTATATCTTTGATGAGTATAGACGCAAAAATTCTCAACAAAATTTTAGCCAAGAGAATCCAACAACATATAAAAAAGATCATATACCATGACCAAGTGGGATTCATCCCAGGTTCACAAGGATCATTCAAAATATGCCAAATCAATCAACGTCATATTCCACATCAACAAAAGTCAAAAACCACATAATCACCTCAATAAATGCACAAAAAGCATTTGACAAAATGCTTTTTGTCAACACCCATTCATGATAAAAACTCTTACCAAAGTAAGTACAGAGGGATCATACCTTAACATATTCAAAGTCATTTATGACAAACCCACAGTAAATATAATACTCAATGGAGCAAAGCCGAAAGACTTCCCACTAAAATTGGGAACAAGACAAAGATGCCCAATCTCACCACTTTTATTCAACATAGTATTAGAAGTCCTACCACAGCAATCAGACAAACAAAAGAAATAAAAGGTATCCAAATTGGAAGAGAAGAGGTAAAATTGTCACTGTATGCAGATGACATGATACTATATATAGAAACCCTAAGGACTCAACACAAAACCTACTCAAACTGATCAATAAATTCAGCAAAGTAGCAGGATACAGGATTAACACTCAGAAATCAGTCATGTTTCTGTATACTAACAATGACATATTAGAAATGGATACAAAAATACAGTACCTTTTAAAATCACAACCAAGAAGTTCCTGTCGTGGCTGGAGTTCCTGCCATGGCTCATTGCTTCATGAACCCAATCAGTATCCATGAGGATGAGGGTTCAATCCCTGGTTTCGCTCAGTGGGTTAAGTTTCCAGTATTGTCATGAGCTGTGGTGTAGGTTGCAGATGTGGCTTGGCTGTGCCATAGGCCAACAGCTACAGCTCCATTTCGACCCCTACCCTGGGAGCCTCCATATGCTGCGAGTGTGGCCCTAAAAAGACAAAAAAGACTAAAATAAATAAATAAAATAAAATAAAAAATATCACAACCAAAAAAATTTTATACCTGTGAGTAAACCTGACCAAGGAGGTGAAAGACTTATATGCTGAGAACTATAAAACATTAACCAAGGAAATTAAAGAGGAGTCAAAGCAATGGAAAGATATTCCATGCTCCTGGGTTGGAAAAATTAATATCACAAAAATGGCAATACTACCCAAAGCAATCTACAGATTCAATGCAATTCATATCAAAGTGCCCATGACATTTCTCACAGAACTAGAACAAACAATTCAAAATTTATATGCAACCATGTAAGACCCAGAACTGCCAAAGCAATCCTGAGGAACAAAAACCAAGCAGGAGGATAACTCTCCCAGACTTCAGGCAATATTACAGGGCCACAGCAATCAAGACAGTGTGGTATGGGACCAAAACAGACATACAGACCAATGGAACAGAATACAGAATGTAGAAATAAACCCAGATACCTTCTGTCAATTAATCTTTGACAAAGGAGGCAAGACTAGAAAATGGGAAAAAGAGTCTTTTCAGCAGATGGTGATGGAAAAACTAGACAGCTGCACGTAAATCAGTGAAACTGGAACAGCCACTCACACCATGCACAAAAAAACTCAAAATGGCTTAAAGACTTAAACGTAAGACAAGACACCATCATACTCCTAGAAGAGAATACAGGCAAAACATTCTCTGACACCAACCTTTTTGTTTTCTTAGGTCAGTCTCCCAAGGCATCAGAAATAAAAGCAAAAATGAACCAATGGGACTTAATCAAACTGACAAGCTTTTGCACAGCAAAGGAAACCATAAAAAATATAAAAAGACAACCTACAGAATGGGAGAAGATAGTTTCAAACAATGCAACTGACAAGGGCTTAATTTCTAAAATATACAAACAACTTATACAACTCAATGGTAAAAAAACCAACCACCCAACTGAAAAATGGGCAAAAGACCTGAACAGACATTTTTCCAAAGAGGATATACAGATGGCCAAAAAGCACATGAAACAATGCTCAACATGGAGCTCCCATCATGGCATAGTGGAACCAAATCCAACTAGGAACCATGAGGCTGTGGGTTCGATCCCTGGCCTTGCTCAGTGGATTAAGGACCCAGTATTGCCGTGAGCTTGGTGTAGGTCGCAGACTGGGCTTGGATCCCACATTGCTGTGGCTATAGTGTAGGCTGACAGCTGTAGCTCTGATTCGACCCCTAGCCTGGGAACACTCCATATGCCACGGGTGCAGCCATAAAAAGCATAAAAAAAAAAAAAAAAAAAAACGCACAACATCACTGATTATCAGAGAAACGCAAATCAAAACTACTATGAGGCACCACCTCACACCAGTCAGAATGGTCATCATTAATAAGTCCACAAATAACAAAGGCTGGAGAGGGTGTGGAAAGGGTACCCTCCCACACTGTTGGTGAGAATGTAAATTGGTATAACCACTATGGAAAACAGTATGGAGGTACCTCGGAAAACTAAATATAGAACTACCATATGACCCAAAAATCCCACTTCTGGGCATATATCCAGACAAAACTTTCCTTCAGAAAGATACATGCACCCTTAAGTTCACTGCAGCACTATTCACAATAGCCAAGGCATGGAAACAACCTAAATGTCCATTGACAGATGACTAGATTAAGAAGATGTGGTATATATACACAATGGAATGCTACTCAGCCATAAAAAAGAACAAAATAATGCCATTTGCAGCAACATGGATGGAACTAGAGACTCATACTAAGTGAAGTAAGTCAGAAAGAGAAAGACAAATACCATATGATATCACTTATACCTGGAATCTAATATATGGCACAAATAAACCTTTCTACAGAAAAGAAAATCATGGACTTGGAGAACAGACTTGTGGTTGCCAAAGGGGAGGGGGTGGGAGCGGGATGGACTGGGAATCTGGGGTTAATAGATGCAAACTATTGCATTTGCAATGGATAAGCAATGAGATCCTGCTGTATAGCACTGGGAACTATATCTAGTCATGTGTGATGGAGCATGACAGAGGATAATGTGAGAAAAAGAATGTATATATATACATATATTTATGACTGGGTCACTTTGCTGTACAGTAGAAAATTGACAGAACAGTATAAACCAACTATGGTGGAAAAAATATAAAAAAATAAAATGAAATATATATAAATAAATTTTAAAACATCAAATAAAAATAAAATATAGATGTCTATTCATTCTGGGCTGGTGAGTATACAGTATTTATTATATTATTCCCTGTAATTTAACACCTGAAACACATGCTTGCTAAGTGTAACTACTATTTCACTTCCAATGAAATCTGGAACACTGACTATAAAGAAATTTCAGTTCCTATCATGGCTCAGCGGTAACGAACCCGACTAGTATCCGTAAGGACTCAGGTTCAATCCCTGGCCTTGCTCAGTGGGTTAAGGATCTGGCTTTGCTGCCAGCTATGGTGCAGGTTAGAGGCAGCTCGGATCCCAGGTGGCTGTGGCTGTGGTGTAGGCCGCAGCTACAGCTCTGATTTGACCCTAACCTAGGAACCTCCATATGCCATGGGTGCAGCCCTAAAAAGACAAAAATAAATAAATAAATAAACTTCATCCCAGGTTTCTTCAAGAATTAGGAAATGATACTTCATTTTATATTGAAAACTGGGACCCAATTTTTTTTTGTTTTCCAAGAAAGCTAGCCATATAATCAGAATTCATGTTTCCATACTGATCATATGGCATACAGTGGTTAAGGATAGCCTATTTAATAATAAAGTGTGGACTGCCTGGGAACTGAGCAGTCATCCTAGTTTAATCAGGTTTATTCCTGGCCCAAAGTATACACAAGATTAAATACAAGTGTCTGTTGATTACATTTTAACAATTCATGCTGTGTAACTTATGTCTTGATTCTACTTTCAAAACTCTCAGCAGACCACACATACCAATGGCATTGTTCAGCATATATTCCTCTCTGAAAAAATCTTGAGTCACCTTTGGGTTTGTCTTTACATTTTCTGAGATCACTACAAAAAAAAAAGAAAAAAAGATTACAAATCCATACAAAAAAACTGTTTTCCAGTAAATACAGCCAAATAGAATAAATTTAAAATACTGTGATAATCAGTACCAGCGGGAACTCTAGAAGGTTCCTAAGTTGCCCATGCCACAGACATATTATGGTTAGCCCCAGATCCAGAGTCCATTGCCAAAACTTCAAGGCAAAAATTCTTAATCAGAACGTCTCAAGAAGAGTTATGCTTAAATTAGAAATCACATATTGCTACAAAATTCATTTTCTTTTGATTATTTTCTGTAGCACCTAAACAAACACTGGCTGGATACACATCTTAATACAGAGTACATTACACACATACAAAGAAATATATGCTGGTACCATATGGTTTTGAAGACTGTAAATTTGAAGTATAGTCTAAAGTCAGGGAACCTGATACCTTTAGCTCCATTTTTCTTTCTCAGGATGGCTTTGGCTATTCTGGGTCTTTTGTGCTTCCAAACAAACTTTAAAATATTTTGTTCTAGTTCTGTGAAAAATGTCGTTGGTAATTTGATAGAGATTACATTGCATCTGCAGATTGTCGGGGTTAGTACAGTCATTTTGGTAATACTGATTCTTCCAATCCAAGAGCATGATATGTCTTTCCATCTGTTTATGTCATCTTTGATTTCTTTCATCAGCGTCTTATAGCTTTCAGAGTACAGGTCTTTTGTCACTTTAGGTAGGTTTATTCCTAAATATTTTATCTTTTTCATGTGATGTGGGACAGGATAGAAAGCCCAGAATTAAACCCACACACTTACAGTCAACTAATCTATGACAAGGAGGCAAGAATATACAATGGAAAAAAGACAGCCCCTTCAATAAGTGGTGCTGAGAGAACTGGACAGTCACATGTAAAACAATGAAATTAGAACACGTCCTAACACTATACACAAAAATAAACTCAAAATGGACTAAAGACTTAAATGTAAGACTGGATACTATAAAACTCTTAGAGGAAAACATAGGCCAAACACTCTCTGACATAAACCACAGCAATATCCTCTCAGATCCACTTCCTAGAGTAATGATGATAAAAACAAAAATAAACAAATGGGACAATTAAACTTAAAACTTTCTGCACAGCAAAGGAAACCCTAAACAAAACAAAAAGACAGCCCACAGAATAGGAGAAAATATTTGAAAGTGAAGCAACTGACAAGGGATTCATCTCCAAAATTTATAAACACCTCCTGTGGGTCATTACCAAAAAAACACACAACCCCATCAAAAAATGGGCAGAAGATCTAAACAGACAGTTCTCCAAAGAAGACATACAGATGGCCAAAAAACACATGAAAAGATGTTCAACATCACTAATTATTAGAGAAATGCAGATCAAAACCACTATGAGGTACCACCTTACACTGGCCAGAATGGCCATCATCAAAAGCCTACAAACAAGAAATGCTGGAGAGGGTGTGGAGAAAAGGGAACCCTATTACACTGTTGGTGGGAATGTAAATTGGTGCAACCACTGTGGAAAACAGTATGAAGATTCCTCAGAAAACTAAAAACAGAATGACCATTTGATCCAGCAATCCCACTCCTGGGCATCTATCCAGAGAAAATCATGACTTGAAAAGATATATGTACTCCAGTGTTCACTGCAGCACTCTATACAATAGCCAAGACATGGAAACAACCTAAATGTCCATGGACAGAGGAATGGATAAAGAAGATGTGGTACATATTATGCAATGAAATATTACTCAACCATTAAAAGAAATAACAGCATTTGCAGCACAACATGGATGGACTAGAAATTATCATGCCAAGTGAAGTCAGTCAGACAGTGAGACACCAACATCATAGGCTATTACTTACATGTGGAATCTAAAAAAGGGACACAACAAACTTCTTTGCAGAACAGATACTGACTTGCAGACTGAAAAGTGTATGGTTTCCAAATGAAACAGGTTGGGGAGTGGAGGGATGCTTTGAGGGTTTGGAATGGAAATGCTTTAAAATTGGGTGGTGGTGATCATTGCACAACTATAAATGTAATAAAATTCGTTGAGTAATAAAAGAAATAATATGCATAGGTATGTACATATACACACAGAGTCCTATATATTTCATCTAGTTAAAGCACTCCTGCCACTCACTTCACTAGGGAACATTTGTTGAGTATCTACCAGGTACACTGTTTTAGGTGCTATAAATTACCAGGTAGCAATAGAAGACAGCTGCCCTGGAGTTCAGACTAGTAAGACAGACTACCAACATACACTCCTTGCACTATGCCTGCTCTGAGGCTGGAGAGCTATGGGAATGGGAACAAGAGAGGTGTAATTAAAATATAGCTTCCCAGCAGTGAGAAATCAGAGCCAAACATGAATAGGTAAGGATTTCCTAGAAAATGACAGAGGAAAAATTCTGAGTAGAGAAAGGAGTTGCCTCCAAAGGCACATAGGCAAGAAAGAATAAAATCAAGAAATGTAGTTTTAAAAGACTAAAGGAGAATTGTAAAAGTGAGGCTAGGGAAGTAGATGAAATAGTAATATCTTTATTTATTAATATCAGTAGAAATATAACTTCCCAAAGATACTGCTATAGCACAGGAATGCCTGGCTTAAGCGTGTGCTCAGTAAATATCTCAATAATAAATACCATCAACTGGTTTCATTTCTATTGCAATTTCGTATTACCCAGAGTTCACATCTTTACTCCTATTACAGTCAATGTCAAAACTATCAAATCTCTCTTCCATATACTGAAAGTTCCTATGCTTTTCCTATCTTTAAGCACTATGAGAACTACCTACTAAAATACAAATTAAACACATGATTTCTTTTATGGGAAAGTTACATAAAAATTGTCGATCATTAATAGATTTTTAGACTAACTCCACAACTCCGATAAAGCTTCCTTCAAAATGTTCCAATCAAATATTGACTTATTTTCCTCATTTTTAAAAAAAGTTTTGATATCTAGTTTTGTCATTCTGAGGTTTCACTGATAAAAGCCCTGAAACCATTATCTTTTTGTGTGTGCGTTTGTGCTTTTCAGGGCTACACCCACGGCATACGCAAGTTCCCAGGCTAGGAGATGAACTAGAGCTACAGCTGCCAGCCTACACCACAGACACAGCAACAGGGGATCTGAGCCGCGTCTGTAACCTACACGTAGAAAAAAAAAAAACCATCTCAGGAACCTATCAATTCCAAAACAAATAAAATTCAAAATGTGAAAACAGTTTTCAGTAAATACAAAATACTGATAACGACTGATAATAAATTTCTTCTCTCTTTTGTCCTTGGGTTTAATAATTAAATGTCTAGACTGACCTAAACAATTAGAAAGATTAATCTTTTTATGTATCTCAGCATGTCTGTTTAAACACAAAAAAATATTAATAACATAATAGGATAAATACTATAATTAACTGCATTCTTGCTTTAGGATCATGAACAATGGAAAGCACAAATATGTGAAAGAATCTCATATTTGGAGAATGGCAAATCACTCAAAATGGCCAGACTGTCAGGCCTATGTGACAAACCGAACTATTTAATATCAGTTGTTCTAAAATAAAAAGTGGACTCACATGCCATAACTGGACATTTTGTTCGGGATGATTCAGGGAAAGAAACTCTATCTGAAGGGCACATGTGTAGGTAAAATATAAAACAATATGCTTTTCTCGTCATTTTTCTATTAACTTTAAAAGGTAAGTATTTAAATTTTCCCTTTTTCTAAGTTAACTACATTAAGACTATTAATACAGTCTCTTTTTTGGGGGGCCACCCCCAAAGCATGTGGAAGCTCCCAGGCCAGGAGTCAAACCCACGCACAGCAGTAACCCCAGCAACTGCAGTGACGACACTAGATTCTTAACCCACTGTGCCAGAAGGGAACTCCACAAATGTTAATACATTCTTTATAACATACTTTATAACAATAAAAATTGTAAAAAGTAAAGCAAATTACAAAGTACAGAAAATTACAAAGTATTGCAAAATTTTCTAATACCTTATTAGTTCTATTGGGGAAAAAAGCATTTAGGCAAGAAGTAAAAACATTTTTACCTCTGATATCACCCCCAGCACAGAAAGCCTTTTCACCAGCTCCCTTCATGATGATAAGGAATGTTTCTGGATCTTGTTCCCACTTCTATCCAAATGCAAAAAATGGTATATTACAAAGTCATTAAAGATATGTCCATATACACATATGTGTATAGACAGATAGATATGGATATATACAAAGCATAAGCCTTATAAAGCATATTCAGAAGAATGGATCCCAACTTCATTTTCTTTTCTGACATAAATTAGAGGCTAGTCCAACAGTATCTAGATGAGTGATCCAAATTTGATGATGACAACCGATACCTTTGCCATAACAACTCTGAGACCAAGGTGAAAAAATATGGGCTTAATAATATTACGTTACATAAGCTTATAAATCTGGTGAACAAATCAACTTCAAAGATTGTAAATGAACAGAGTAGAAAGCTTTCTACTGTGGTGATACAGTTTCTGTCCTGACAAGTTTGTAAGTAACAGAGTGAAAACACTTCTATTGATCAAATCTGGAAGTGATTTGGGGTTGGTAAGGACAGCTAATAAGTAAGAGGAAAGAATCAAGAGCCAAAGGAAACTGAAAAGACTACAACAACGGATTAAAATAAATAGTTAGAAACAAAAAAATTAAGAGGGGCTCTATAAATTCTACACTTAAGAATAAAAATATAAATGGACAGAGAAGAGGTGTAGCTGGATATATGTGGTTGTCCAAAAGGTTAATACTGGATTGCATTAACAGAAATACGGCATTCTAACATGGAAGCTCTACTCTCTTCCACTTTAACCTGGAACTCTTGGCTTATTTCTCTGTATCACACTGAAGTACTGAGGTCTCCCAAACAGACAACACAGAATGGAAAAAAGAATCATTAAATGAAGAATTAAGGAATGGGTGACCAGGTGAGCACTAGTCTTTAACCCCTATGCGGCCAACCATATTAGGCACACTATTTCACTTCATCTTCACAACAATTCTGTGTAATATTACCATCCCCATTTCACAGCTGAGTAAAGTGAAACACGGAGAGATTAACATTCCCTGTCTACACAGTTAATAAACAGAAACCCGGAGTTCCCGTTGCGATGCAGCAGTTAATGAATCCGACTAGGAACCATGAGGTTGTGGGTTCCATCCCTGGCCTTGCTCAGGGGGTTAAGGATCCAGCGTTGCTGTGAGCTGTGGTGTAGGTCACAGATGCGGCTCAGATCCCGTGTTGATATAGCTGTGGTGTAGGCTGGCTGCTGTAGCTCCGATTACACCCCTAGCCTGGAAACCTCCATATGCCGCGAGTACAGCCATTAAAAAAAAAGCAAAAAAAAAAAAAAAACAGAAACCCAAGTTTCATATATAGGTAATCTGACTTTAAGTTACGGTTTTCCATTGCACTATGCAGGTCACTTAGAAAAGCTTAAGGCCTTCTCCAAGAAAAGGCTGGCCAGACAGTTCAAAAACAATCATCTTCAAACCAAAGTGCCGTCATGTAGAAGCAGACTAGATGTGTACACTTGTGACTCAAGAGGTAGAACCAGGAGTTCCCGTCGTGGCGCAGTGGTTAACGAATCCGACTAGGAACCATGAGGTTGCGGGTTCGGTCCCTGCCCTTGCTCAGTGGGTTAACGATCCGGCATTGCCGTGAGCTGTGGTGTAGGTCGCAGACGCGGCTCGGATCCTGCGTTGCTGTGGCCGCGGCGTAGGCCAGTGGCTACAGCTCCGATAAGACCCCTAGCCTGGGAACCTCCACATGCCGCAGGTGCGGCCCTAAAATGACAAAAAAAGGCAAAAAAAAAAAAAAAAAAAGAGGTAGAACCAGTATCACTGGTTGAAAGGTTGGAAAAACAAGGAAGAAACTTGGAGGTAAGTAAAAGTGGAAGAGGTCGGCTCAAGAGGCAATGGGCTCCCCATCACTAGGGGTGCTCCAGGAAAACAACTAGGGAAAGCACTGAGGACTCAAGAAGGGTTGGGGCTTGGGCACTGATCCCAGACAGTCCAGGACTCTATGGGAGAAAATACCAGAAATGTCCTATGTATTTTTAAAAGGAAACAATTTTAAAATTACAAACCTTCAGCTGTGGGTAAATCTGCCGGATCATACTAAGATTCAGTGCATTTAGGAACTTCGGTCTGTTTAGTGTTATCACCCCTGCACAACCTTTTCTTTCCAACAGGACTTCTGCTGCTGCATCCGTGTGTTTAGACATTGTCTGTGTAAATGAAGAATAACTTTAGGATAAAATTCATTACGTTTTTGTCACAAGCCCATATCAAAACATATACGTTAAATGCACAACCTTCCACACAATGTTAAGGGTAAGTAATCGAATGGATAACTAGGTACACCTAATGAAGGTTTTCAAAGTTACTTAGACTCTGGAGATAGACAATTTCAAGGCAAATTATACATACCTCTTAAATTTCTTTATCTCTGAGTGAACTCAGTCAAATGATTTAAAATAGAATCCAGGAGTTCCCGTCAAGGCTCAGCGGTTAATGAACCCAACCAGCATCCATGAGAACACGGGTTCAATCCCTGGCCTCGCTCAGTGGGTTAAGGATCTGGTGTTGCCATAAGCTGTGGTGTAGGTGGCAGACACAGATCAGATCCTGCATTGCTGTGGCTGTGGCATAGGCCGGTAGCTAAAGCTCCGATTGGATCCCTAGCCTTGGAATCTCCATATGCTGCAGGTGCAGCCCCAAAAAGACAAAATAAAATAAAATAGAATCCAGGGAGTTGTGATTGTGCCTCAGCGGGTTACGAATCTGACAGTATCCGGGAGGATGCAGGTTTAATCCCCGGCTTTGCTCAGTGGGTTACAGATCTAATGTTGCCGTGAGCTACGTGCAGGTTGCAGGCATGGATCAGATCTGGCGTTGCTGTGGCTGTGGTATAGGCCAGCAGCTGCAGCTCCAATTCAACCCCTAGCCTGGGAACATCAATACACCACAGGTGCGGCCCTTAAAAAAAAATAGAATCCAGTCCTAGAATTTCTTGGACTATGAAATACTTTTAAATCTTTATTACTGTATATCAAGCAATACGTTGGATACTTCTAATCAAAGATGAGTAGCAATGGCAAATAATTTTTACTATAGTAGCTACCAACAAATTTCGGGAGAAAAGGTAATATTTGAGCTCGGCCACAATGTATGCCAAGAAAAAGAGAGGTGAGAATCCTGGACAGGAGCACATCCTAAAACATGAACAATGAATGTCTGGAAATACTGAGATGTTAAACATGAGTGGAATAAAGCCTGATTGAGGAAATCAGTGATGGGAAAGTAGGCAGAATAAGTAGCTTAAGGCCAGATTACAACTCACACAATTGTGAAGAACTTGCCTATACACAAGTTCTTAGGGCCTCACACACCATGGTGAGTGAAGCAAGTGTCAAACCTTGGGGTGGCATAGCCTGCTCCCCTTCACTACTCATTGTGGTTTTACTTCCTTGATTAAACCTTACTCATATGAAAAGATGAATGATAGACTAAAAACGCTGCACTTTCAGACTCCTACATCACTCCAAATTTTAAAATAATACAGATAAGAGTTTTCATATTATACAAATATATTACATACAATTATTAATAAACTTTCATCTCTCTCTATACTGTCTTTTTTTTTTTCTTCAGGGCCACACCCAAGGCATATGGAAGTTTCAAGGCTAGCAGGCTAGGGGTCAAATCAGAGCTGCAGCTGCTGGCCTATGCCACAGCCACAGCAATGCAGGATCCGAGCCACATCTGTGACCTATACCCAGCTCACAGCAATGCCAGATCCTTAACCCACTGAACAAGGCCATGGATCAAGCCCACATCCTCATGGATACTAGCGGGGTTCATTACCACTGAGCCAGGATGGGAATTCCTAAATTTCTTTTTACTTGAATTAAGTCAGATTCGCCAGGCCAAAAAAAAAAAAAAAAAGTTTCATGACTGTGTTCACTGAACTTTACATAAATTATCATCTAATATCAGAGGCAATCCTCTAAAACCATATTATTTTGTTTCAGCTCAGAGACGTTGAGAGCTGAAAAGATACACCTCCTGACCTTATAGTAAAAGAAAAAAGGTGAACAGATCGCAAATTAAGTGCTTTTGGTGAACTCAATCAGAGAAGTGAGGTCACAGGGCAAACAGCCCTGCAATAAAATCTGGAGAGACATGTGCCATACCAGAATATTTGCTTACCTCAGGCAGAAAACTAACTAGAATTTTTGATGACTTGCTAGAGGTTGAGTGTGGACAAGTGTGAGAGCATGAAGCTCCTGGGGGTCAGGGGTGGGGAGGTGTCACAGTCATGGGGGAAGCTCCCACTCTTGCTGGCTTTTCCTCCAGTAACCCAGTCAGGTTAGGCCATGGAAACTGGAGAAAGCTCCCCTGTGTGGTGCTGGCTGGGGGAGAGAAACAGCAGGCACGGCTAAACCCTTTTCCCTCATCTTCCATACAGAACAAAAGGCTAAATCTGCAGGAGAGAGGGGAAGGACTTCGAAGCTGGTAGCCCAGGGTTCTGGTGGAGTCCCACTACACTGGAAAAATGGGATGGAGGACTGTAAAATAAAGCCCTTAATCCCAAAGCAGAAGTATTTCAAAACCTTAGCCTACTGACCTTAGTGTTTGCCAACCACAGGGAGGGAAAAGGTACAGGGGACCAAAGGGGAAAAAAAAAAAAAAAAGGCAGCCCATCCCTAGAGAAGGGACAGGAACAGTTGTGAGGGCCGCACCTCCAGACTCTGGCTCACAGTGCCCTCCAAACATTAAGGATTAAAGGGATACGATCCCAAAAGTATGATCCACAAAAGAAAATACAGATAAATTGAATTTCATCAAATTAAAATCTGCAGCTCTGCCAAAGATAACTGTTCAGAGAATGAAAAGACAAGCCAGAAATTAGAAGAAAATACTTACATATCACATATCTAAAAAAGAATTTGCATCCAAAATAGACAGTTGGTCTTTGAACAACACTCGTTTGAACTGTGTTGGTCCACTTACAAGTGTTTTTCAATTGTGTGATCCTCAGCTGGCTAAATTCACAGGAGTGGAGAAGGACTCAGTTGTAGAGGGCTGACTGTAAAATTATACTCAAATTTTTTGACCACACAGAGAATCAGCAACCCTAACCCCTGCCTTGTTCAAGGGTCAACTTTATAAACAACTCTTAAAACTCAATAAGAAAACAATCCAATAATAAAATGGGCCAAAAAAAAAAGTCAGAGGATCTTTAAGGAAAATGGGGGTTGGGGAACACCGCACACATATATACATACACACACGAAATGCTCAACATCATTTCTTATTAGGAAAATGCAAATTAAAACCACAATGAGATTCCATTACATACATATTAAAAGGATAAAATTCAAAAACAGACAATAACATGCTGCCAAGGATATAGAACAGGAATTCTCATTCATTGTTAGTGGAATTACAAAATTGCACAGTCATTTTGGAAGACAATTTGGCAAACTCATAAAGTTACACATAGACTTGGCATACAACCCATCTATCACACCCCTTGATATTTACCCAAGTGAACTGAAGAAAACTTATGTTCACACAAAAACCTGTACACGAACAGGTTTAGCAATTCTGCTAAAACCAAGATGCTCTTCAACAGGGAAAGGGATAAATAAACTGTGGTACATTCCAAACAATGGAATACTATTCAGAGATAAAAGAGGACCCCATTTTCAATTCATGCAATAATATATGTGAATCTTAAATGCATTTTGGCCAGTGAAAGACTCCAAAAGCTTATATGTTGCATGATTCCATGCATTATGACATTCTGCAGAAACAAAATCACAGGTCAATGACTGGGAGTGGGAGAAGTGACTGACACAAAGGGTAAATACTGGAGAAGTTTTAGGTGATGAGGCTGCTCTCTATGGACTTTAGGTGGTGGATGCATGACTTCTGCATCTGTCAAAACCCAAAGAAATGTACAAAGAGTGAACCTGAATGTATACAAACTATATTATTAAAACAAAAAATCAGCCGGAGAATCAGGGATTCTAACATGGAATCCCTGTGACCAAAAAAAAAAAAAAACCTCACTGAACTACACATGCATGACATAACCACACTGAAGTAATCAAAGTAAGGCAGGAAAACTGACCTAAGTAACTTTAGAAACCAGTCATTTGACTGGAAACTCTACAGAAATATACAAAAAGAACTGTACATCAACACTGTGCTCTACTTATTATATCTGTTTTGCCAGGGGCAGGGGTGGGTAGGCGGTGGTTAATAATTATGGAACTGCTCTGCATGTACGCAGAGGTTAAACAAGTAACAATGGGTAGTCAGAGAGAGCCAGACAAGAAAGAAGGGAAAGCTAGAATGAACCCTGCCCTATGATACTGTATTAAAGGCACAGGTCACAGATGTGGCTTGGATCCCACATTGCTGTAGCAAAGCTCCGATTCAACCCCTAGCCTGGGAATTTCCATACACTGCAGGTGCGGCCCTACAAAGAAAACAAAACAAAAACAAACAAAACAGATAGAAGCCCATAGTAGAGGTTATTCTACAGAATACTTGGCCAGTATTCCTCCAAACTGTCAAGGTCATGAAAAATAAGCGAAGACCGATCAACTATCGCAGACAGAAGAGAACAAGAAAACACGACAAAGAAATGCAATGTGGTATCCTGGACTGGACCCTGGAGCAGAAAATTCAGGTGAAAACTGATGAAATCCAAATAAAGGCTAAAGTTAATACTAATATACCAATATACCAATGTTCTTAATATTGACAAATGTACCATGGTAACTATATTCCTTTGCTAGGGCTGCTGTGACCAAGAACCACAACCTAGGTGGCTTAAACAGAAATCTGTGGTCTCAGATCTGGAGGCTAGAAGTCTAGATCAAGGGAGCAGGACCACACTCCCTCCAAAGGCACTAGGGAAGGCTCTGTTCCTGGCCTCTCTTCTAGATCCTGAAATTCCTTGGCTTGTCGCAGCATAACTCCAGTACTGACATGGATTCTCCATGAATATGTGTCTCCAAGTTTTCCCTTTATTTAGAGACAAGTCACACTGAATTATTCCAGTAATTCCTCCTCCAGTACAACCTCATCTTAACTAATTACATCTGCAGTGACCCGACTCCCAACTTGGCCGTATGAATGTCATGAATCAAAAGGCCTGACTGTTCTTCTCCTGGGTCATTCTTCAGTGTTGTGTTTGCTGTGAGAAACTTTGAAGAAAAGGTAATGTCTCCCTCTGGGATGGAGGGCAGGCTTGCTTACAGCATGCTACAAACTGGCGGGTTCCCCGAATTCAGGATTGCTGTCCCGTGGTGCAACTCAATGCACGGGAACACATTCATCTCAGCCTCCTGTCACCCCTGTGGGACTTGGGGAGAAGGGACACCAATGCAAACACGAAGCTCAATGCTGTTCATTGGGTCTAATAACAAAGTCCTTTGTCTCTAAATAAAAAGTTTCATACCTTCTGTCAGCACCCATGGCTAATAGTGACAGCCTAACTACCAACTTGTCATTGGAGTAAAATCACATCCCAGACCCAGTATTGTTTGGTCAGCCCAAAAGCCTTCCACTTGCTCCATCCCAATCATAACCCTCTCCCTCCCTTCAAAAGTATCAAGTAGGTTTCTATGATAAACACAAAGTGCACATCCATAAACATCATCTGTCCATTTTTTTAAAGTGGATATATCTTTCAAGTCTTTTTAAAATCTACAGCTTCTCCCTCCATCCCTTTTTTTTTTCTTTATAATTTGTTGAAGAAAAATTTTAAAAAAAAAACAGGTTATTTAAAATATAAACTTTGCCAATATGGATTTTGCCAACTGCACACTCATGCTACCTAATTTTTTTTTTTTTTTTTTTTGGCCACACCCATGGCATGAGGAAGTTCCCAGGCCAGGGATCAAACATGCACCACAATAGCAACCGAAGCTCCTCCAGTGACAATGCTGGATCCTTAATCCACCGAGCCACAAGAGAACTCCGCTACCCAGGATTTTTAACAGGGGTTCATTCTTAGATATCAATTTAATCAGTACCCTACTGATAAGCACTGGGAAATTTCTAATTTTTGCTTTTACAATGATGTAGGAATATCTTTAAGCATGGATGTTCCAGCACTTGGCCAAGTATTTTTACAGGACATTTACAGAGAATCATACTTTGTAAACAGAATCGGCTGTTAAATGCCACTAGAATGATGCAAATGAAGGAATGAAAAATTTGTGGCCTTTTCAACACCTGAAAACAACTATTGGTACATTAATTGAAAAAATATTCATGTAAAAGGGCAGAAAGGAAAAAGATTTAGGTCTCCAGTATTAGTGTCACTTATGCATGTGTTTAAAAAAATTAATTCTGCAGAAATAAAAAATACCTTTTCCAAACATACCACAAACTTTTAGCTAAAACCTAGAAAAAGTTTCCATGAAGAGAAATTTATCATATTAGGGAGATTACAGAGACTAGCGTTGGAGATGAACTTCTCATACAACCCAAAGCTGGCGGTAGGGAAGAGCAGAAAAGGTAAGGAGAATATCCACTCAGTGGAGCGATGCGAAGGAAACTTGCTAAAATGTATACCATCAACATACAGCCCTGAGCTGAACCGAATGCATGAAGTCTGCCAAAATAAAATCCTTGAGACACACACAGCTTAGAATATCCACTCTGCTCAAACATGGAACTATTCTCGCAAAACCCACTGTAGCAACATTTCCCAAAGTGTGCAAAAAGATGTCTCCTGCTGCTATGGGGAAGAAGATGGCCCTTGGTCAAATAACTTTGGTAAAAACTTAAACCAATATAAAGCTTCATTCCTATATGACTTTTCAGTCTTTAATATGCAAATACACAGTGTAAACTTTTAAAATACAACCAGCAGTATATTTCTTCCTTGATTAAGGAACTTTTTTTCTTCACGGAATATCTATCTCTTGGGACTTGTATTTTGCACGTCATGTTTTGGGAAAGACGGTAGAGATTTCATAAACACTCAAAAAATGAGACTTTCCCTTGAGGAAAATCCAGTGCCCCAAAATAGAGCAGGTATCCCCAAAATGTTTAATAAACTGAATGAATAATCCACCATTCTACTGATGCAGTCCTCCTGTAACACAAGCCTAGGATAAGCTTCACACTGTGGATACCCAAATCCCAGTCTAAACCACATACCTTTCACTACATGTAACATCCACTGCCACTGAACTAAGCTGCAACTCAAAGACTTACCTAGGATATACCCTACCTTTTGGAGAATATGATTTATTTTGACATGTCATCAATTTCCAGCCAATATTGAAGAATGCCATTAAATTTAAGCCACTATAACATAAACACGACACTAAAACACAATATAAGTACAATATGTAGCATCAAAAAAAAACATTAAATAAATGCTGATTACTAAAGCTTCACTCAAGCCTTCCTTGACTTCAAAATGGGTGAATAAATTCCTCCATATGGCAATAGATTAAAGATCTCTCTAACTGTCCTTGGCTGGCTCTCTTCTTTCACTTTCTCGGATATCATTTGTTTCCCATCTTCAGTTATTACTTCTAAGCAACTGACTCAAACCTGCATCTGTACCTTTACTTTTCCAGAGGCCCAGGCCCAATGCCTGCTACAATTACAACAGGCACCCTAAACTCACCTCATTAAAAACCAAATTTACCAAGAAATTTCTCTCCAACAAAGCTGTCCCTCCACTTCTGTTCCCTGTATCAGGTAAAGGTATCACCATTTTCTCAATCAAGCTCAAAATGTTGGTATTAAATCTTACTTCTAACTGTTCTCCTCCCCTCTCTGCCAACAATTTGCTACAGCTACCAAATACCAGAGAAACTATTTCTAAAATGGTTCTATCTATCCACTGGTTTCTATTCTCATTACTCTAGCAATACAGCGTTATTATCATTTTCATTTTTGGCATGTTTTCAGAATCTTTGCCAGATGATCTGTCCTTCACATTGCCATCAGAGACATTCTGCTATGTAACACAATTCTAATCTTGTTACTCCCATTCAGAAATGTTCCATGACTTGCAATTAACTCCAAAAACATCCAAGTTGCTTGCCATGGCCTTCAAGTCTCTCCACATATGATCCCAGGTAAACTCTCCAGGCCAACCATTGCATGGCACTCCTTACAACGGATGCTCAGAAAGCCCTGAGTGTAACTTCCATTCTCCTATCTCAGCTCCGGCCACCTGGAATAAACATATTGTGTAGTAGAAAGAATTTAATGGATGCAAACATTAGTTTTGCCACTCACTACTGTACCCTCAGGCAAGTTACTCTCAGAGCTTCATTTTCTGCATTTGTAAAACAGAGATAAAAGAATCACCTATTACTGTTACTTGCACTCGCACTACTTGCCCTCTCTACCTGTTGAAACCCTAATCGAGGCCCAGATCAAATAAACTTCCACTGGTTATAAAGTCAACATCAATCTAATCCATCTATGCTCACACCTCTAATTTATCTGGCCTTTGTACCAAACATTATTAGTATATATTTTTACATCTTTCATTAAAGTATTCATTTCTTAGGTCAGGAATTATCTTTTTCATAATAGTATCTCAAAGTGCTTAGTTAAGTTTTTTGCATACACAAAGCAAGCCCTTAATGTATGTCTGTTCAAAGCACATAGATTATAAATTGGTTGATACTGACTCTAAATCATCTGGACAAATAGAATGTGAAAACGATTGCTGTCATGAAAATGACATGTGCAGTTATCAGTTCATGAAGTCCAGCCAGTAAATCTTCATACGGAAAAGAACTATTTTTTGAAAGAAAAATTTTTTCTCCAGGTCCAGGACAAAATTATGTGGGAAAGAATTCCTGTTATGGCTCAACAGGTTAAGAATCCGACACAGTGACCATGAGGATGCGGGTTCGATCCCTGGCCTCACTCAGTGGGGTAAGGACCCAGCGTTGCCACAAGCTTCAGTGTAGGCGCAAATGTGTCTTATATCCAGTGTTGCCATGGCTGTGGTGTGGGCCTCAGCTGCAGCTCTGATTTGACTCCTAGCCCGGGAACTTCCATATGCCACAGGTGCAGCCATTAAAAACAAAAACAAACAAAAAAAAATTGTGGGAAAAGCAAGCTTTTCCATGTTAAATTAAATGCTGTTTTAAACAGAACATTATGGAGAAAGAAAAAAATTTGTCCCATGAATATTTTTGTTGTAAAAGTAAGTTCAAATTCACCTATAAATACAAATGAGACTTCATGAACAGGTCCCATTAGCCTGACAAACCCATCTACAGAAATGCAGAGCCTTGGCCTTTCTAGGTTCAGGTCCATCTGGTGTCTTTGAAGGGTCACAACGAATGTCACACCACTGACACAACAGTCCTGTCCATTTCTCATAACTCTGCCTACAGTATTGCCATCAATGGCATATTTCCATCACTCTACTAGGAAGTAAAAAGGGCTCTTGTTCTATTGGCTCTCTTAAAAGTCACAGAATGACTGCTTGGGATACAGGCTCACTATCTTGGAAGCACATGGAAAAGCCAACAATGGGACCTGGAACCGCTCAGGCTCTGATGAAAATCCAATTTACCTTCCTTTCTTCAGTGTAGTTTATGTTCCAGGTCACATAGCCCCACGTGACCTAGACTGTCATGTCCCTTCATTTCACTTTAGTGCATGTCTACATATAACCACTAATATTGTTCTAAATGCTTTTTCCAGGAAACTCCTCAACCCTCATGTATATTAGCTGATTAAAATAAATAAGGGTAAGATATTCCAGTTTTCATATGCCCATATCTGCTTAGGCTGAATTAAGCAGAAACACTCTGCAATAGTTACAATGAAAATCAACTGAGCTAATACCTATCAGTACTTAGAGGAGCACCTGGCATACCATAAGTGCTATATTGGAGTGACTTGCCATTTTAATGTGCAAGGTACTTGTCAGGTTGTATGAGAGTGTCTTAGTCTGTTCGGACTGCTATAGGAAAAATACTGGTTGGTTTATACAACATTTAACTCTCATAATTCTGGAGGTGAGGAGGAAAGGGTGAACAAGACACCTGCAGATTTGGTGTCTGGTGAAGCACCATTTCCTGGTTCATCGATGGCTATCTTCTCACCTTGTCCTCCCTCAAAGATAGAAGAGGTGGAGTTCCCTTCGTGGCTCAGTGGTTAACGAATCCGACTAAGAACCATGAAGTTGCAGGTTCGATCTCTGGCCTTGCTCAGTGGGTTAAGGATCCGGTGTTGCCGTGAGCTGTGGTGAAGGTTGCAGACACGGCTCGGATCCTGCATTGCTGTGGCGAAGGCCGGGGGCTACAGCTCCTGTTAGACCCCTAGCCTGGGAACCTCCATATGCCACGGGTGCAGCTCTACATAGAAGGCAAAAAGACAAAAAAAAGAAAAAAAAAGATAAAAGAGGTGAGGGAGCTCTCCAGTGTCTCTTTTATAAAGGCACTGATCTCATTCATGAGAGCTCCACCTTCCTGACCAATCACCTCTTAAAGGTCCCACCTCCAAATACCAACCCACTGGGGATTAGATTTCAAAATATGAATTCTGGAGGCCTCATTATGTCTATAGCTGATACACAAAAATGAATAAAAAAATTATTTCTTCCTTACCACGTGATAAACTAAGACCATCTAAGCTCTGGAAGGGTACTATTAGTACAATGGTAGCTAACATATGATTATTATACGCCAAGCCCCATGCTAGATTTTTTAGTGAATTATCTTATTTATTATTCATAAGCACTTTAAAGTGTGCTATTATCCCCATTGTATATATGTCAAAAAGGAGGATAAGAGAATCCAAGTAATCTGCCCAAGATTAAGCAATGGCCACTACTGAAACCTAAGCATTCTGACTCGAAGAGTCATCATTCTCTTATCCATATCCTTATACAAGTTCTATACATCAAGTCTTGACACTATAAAATTTGAAACCACGGTGTACCAAGGACAATGAAATCATCCAGTTTTTCTCTACTTCCTTAACAATGATATTTTAAGTTACACATCACACCAGCAAAACAAAATCCAAACTTACCAAATGTTGCAGTATGATATTAGTCCTTTTGGATGAATTAAACCTGAAACAAATGTAGAATCACAATGAATACAGTAACGTGTGTACTCATGTTTCAATGTATAAACATTATTCCCTTTTATTTGTTTCAGCCTCTTTGGAATGGTATCAGAAAAGTTAAAAAAGAGTTTAAATAGCATTCACTGCATTAGGAACCCAAGAGGATATGGTTACTCTGAAAAAATGTTGGGCAGTTTCTTATAAAACTAAACATACACATACATAGCACATGGTCCAGCAATGCACTCCTTTATTCATAAGAGCCAAAATGTGGAAATAACCAAGAGGTCCTTCAATATCCAAATGGATAAACAAACTGTGATATATCTATACAATGAAATATCACACAGCAATAAAAAGAAATCAGCTATCCTTGCATAAAAAGATATAGAAGAACCTTAAATGTATACTGCTAAGCAAAAGAAGGTAATCTGAAAAGGCCATAGACTGTGTGATGCCAACCACAGGTTATTCTGAAGAAGGTAAAACTATAGAGACAGTAAAAAAGATCAGTGGATACCAAGGGTTTCAGGGAGGGAGGGAGGAAAGAATAGGTGGAGCACATGGGATGTTTAGGGCAGTGAAACTAGTCTGTATGATTGTAAAGACAGAGACTTGTCATTACACACTTGTTGAAATTTTCTGCTAAATTTGTCTGTAAAACCTGAAACTGTTTTTAAAAAAATCTATTAATTTGGAGTTCCCATCGTGGCTCAGTGGTTTACGAATCCGACTAGGAACCATGAGGTTGCAGGTTCAATCCCTGCCCTCGCTCAGTGGGTAAGGATCCAGCGTTGTCATGAGCTGTGGTGTAGGTTGCAGATGCAGCTCGGATCCTGCATTGCTGTGGCTGTGGCATAAGCCGGCAGCTACAGCTCTGATTTGACCCCTAGCCTGGGGACCTCCATATGCCACGAGTGCAGCCCTAGAAAAGGCAAAAAGACCAAAATAAAAAATCTATTAATTTTAGGAAATGTTTGATAAGGATGTAATAGGCATTCTCAGACATTGCTCTGAGACGTATAAACTGGTACTGCCTTTCTAGCAGGTATTCTGGAAATACAGACCCACAACCTTTAAAATGATCACACTCTTAGACCTAGTAGTTTCACAGGCATTTGTATTAAAGAAACCACAGATGTGATCAAAGTGATTTATAAATATATCTGTATCAATTATTTCCATAAGGGAAAAACTGGATGCAAAGTATACATCTAACAATACAGCAATACCTTAGAAACTGTCATCTATACAAATCCACTACTAGCCAATAAAAATACATATTTAAAAATATTTAAGGAATTCCTGTCATGGCACAGCGAAAACGAATGTGACTAGGAACCACGAGGTTGCGGGTTCGATCACTGGCCTCACTCAGTGGGATCTGGCCTTGCTGTGAGGCTGTGGTGTAGATTGCAGATGCCGCTCGGATCTGATGTTGCTGTGCCTGTGGCGAAGGCCGGCAACTGCAGCTCCCATTAGACCTAGCCTGGGAACCTCCATATGCTGCAGATTCGGCCCTAAAAAACAAGCCAAAAAAAAAAAAATTTAAATAAGGAGTTCCCATTGTGGCTCAGCAGCTTAAGAGCCCGACATAGTGTCCATGAGGATGCGAGTTCAATCCCTGGCCTCACTCGGTGGGTTAAGGATCTAGTGTTGATGCAAGATGCAATGCAGGTCGCAAATGCTGCTTGAATCTCAAGTTGCTGTGGCTGTGGTGTAGGCCGGTAGCTGCAGCTCCGATTTGACCCCTAGCCTAGAAACTTCCATACCATATGCTGCTGGTGTGGCTGTTTTTAAAAAAAAAAGAATTTAAATAATACTTACGACATGGAAAATAGTCATGACAAGTTACAAAAAGAAAGCATGCTGCAAAACAACAAACAATACATTTCTAAGTTTGTTGTTTAAAAGTGTTTGCTAGGCTAGGAAAGCAAAGCTTATGACACAGCTTAACAAAAGTGATCAGTAACAGCGGATGTCAGAATGGTGAAGGCTGGAGGCAGCTGGGAAAGGGCGTGAGGATACAGAGTGATGGAAACTGTCCATCATTATGGGTCACAAGACTGTTGACATATGTAAAAGCTCACTGGGCTGCAGACTTCAGAACACTGTATTTAAATACTTGACATACTTTATAATTAAATAAGAAAGTAAGAGCAACATGGGGGAGCTCAGTGACTGGAAAGGGCATGAAGAGGACTTCTGGATGCTTGGTACAACCTTGTTTCTTCCAGGTGCCAATGAAATGAGTATGTTCATGGAAATTCATCAAACTGTATCTTTATGCTTTGGGTCTTTTTTAAAAAATCCCCAAAAGACCTCACTTTTGCCTTTGAGAAACTCAGAGTACAATGAAAGTCCTATAAAAATACTATAATTAGGAAGATAAAGGCATCTACTGCTTTTCAAAAGCTCGCTTTAGGCCACTTTGCTTCTACCCAAGACACTGTGTTAGTGCCTGTTTTCACTAACCCAAAGAAATCTAAAGAAGATTTACACTTTTATGAAAAAAGGTGAAAAGCAAAAATAGAGTTCAGTGTATGCTCTGAAGCAAAATGTTATAGAGGCAGCACCCACCTCAACAGTGCGAATGACTATCAAGCTCCTTCTCTAGGAACTACACTCTGCATCTCAGCACCAAGCGATCAGAGATAGCTTTCAACTGTGTTAGCATCTGTGCTTCATCTCGATTTATTTTGTGCATCTATTAGAAGGATGTGTCCTAAGGTAATTGTTTCTTCAATTTACACCATTTTGGCTTACAAACGGTTTACTAGAAATGCTCTACTGTTAAATATCAGGGGAAGCCTGCACTGGGATAGAAGTGATTTTTCTTTTTTTTTTTTTTTTTGGTCTTTTTAGAGCTGCTCTCGAGGCATATGGAGGTTTCCAGACTAGGGGTCAAAAGGGAGCTGTAGCCGGTGGCCTACACCACACCCACAGCAATGCAGATCCGAGAGACCTATTCCACAGCTCACAGCAATGCCAGATCCTTAATCCACTGATCGAGATCAGGGATCGAACCTGTGTCCTCACGGATACTAGTCAGATTCTCTTCCACTGAGCCACGACAGGAACTCCAAGAAGTGAAATGTAAGATGTGTGAAAAGAAGTCAAGGCTGAGATCAGCGACAGCCTGACGGGGACTGTGCACACGTGAATTTACAGATACTAGCACATGGAAGTGATAAATTGTCAATTTATTAATTTTTCAAGGATACTTTGAAATTATTTGAAGGGCAAAAGTTTAACTGAGACATTTTAAAAAAGAGGGGTAGTATAAGCATTGTTAACCACCTGTAACCATATTCTAGATGATCGAATTCATAAAAATATTTGTAATCCAACTTTTCAGAGTTTACATAACTTTCATTTTATATTACATTCAAACTGAATAATATTAAATAAAGAGAATCACTCATTTAAGTCATTCACACTTCACATTCCTGGACTAGCACAGTTTGAATTTGCCTTACCGCAAGTAAAATACTCTTAATACTAATCCAGTAATTCCACAATTTGTAGAATCACCAGGAGACACTTGCAAACATTCCAAAGCCCAGGTCACACCCAAGACCAATTATTAAACTCTGGAGGGCGGACAAAGGCACAGGTATTTTGTTTGAAGCTCCCCCAAATGATACCAAAGTACAGACATGTTATCACAAAAATCAATCCTTTATAAAAATTAAACTGAAGTGACAGATTCTAGCTTACTTAGGGATGCTTTTTAAAATTTTTCATACAGGGGAGTTCCCATCGTGGCTCAGTGGTTAACGAATCCAACTAGGAACCATGAGGCTGCGGGTTCGATCCCTGGCCTTGCTCAGTGGATTAAGGATCCGGTGTTGCCGTGAGCTGTGGTGTAGGTCACAGATGTGGCTCGGATGTGGAGTTGCTGTGGCTGTGGCATAGGCCAGCGGCTACAGCTCAGATGAGACCCCTAGGCTGGGAACCTCCATATGCCGCGAGTGTGGCCTTAGAAAAGGCAAAAAAGACAAATAAATAAATAAATAAATAAATAAAATTTTTCATACAGACTTTTAAAATCTGAACTATATTTACCCTAAAACAACAGTTCTAACATTTTTTAACTCAAAAAACTTCCAGAAAGAAAAATTAAAAAAAAATTAAGTATCAAAAAATTCAAACACTAATTTCTTTAGATCCAGAATAACTGAATTCTTTAATGGCTAGTACCCAAATGCCAGTTCAAGGTTAATGATGGTGCTGCCAGAATGGCAAGTTTTATACAACAGTTTAAGTACTACCAGCAGCATAAAGAATAAATAGAAACGCCAAGGCCTGGCTTCAAGTCCTAGTTTTATTTATGAGAGATTTTATTTCACTCAAAGAATGTTAAGATAAACCTACCAAACATAAGCTCAAATCACTGTGTGTGGCATTTATAGGTCAAAAAATCTCTGGACCAATTATTATAAAACAAAATAGAAAACAAGCCTAAGTAATCCAAGTTCTCTGCCAGTTTCTATGTAATCATATTACTTCTATGTTTTGATTTATACTCATCCATTCTTTAAAATCTAGTATTAAACTTTATATCTCAAAACTGTGTTTACATATTCAGAGTCCCCAAGTAATTTTGAATTTATGTTTCTCTCTTTCCTTCCTACTAGCTCCAAAACTGCCATCTGGTGGAAGGTAAGAAGCACGCAGATTCCAGTGACTGCTAGTTTACTAATTCACTTTATCAGATTTACTTTCTACAGGTGATGGCCAACTGGGCCACTAGCAGCAGTTATTCTGAAGTGTGGTTCCTGGATCAACACCATCAGTTCACCTGGGAACTTGTTAGAAATGCAAATACTTTGCCCGTGGGGTAAGACTCAGAAATCTATGTTGAACAAACCTTCCAGGTGATTTTAATACATGCCTTTTTTTTGTTTTTGTATTTTTGTCATTTTAGGGCCGCACCAGTGGCATATTGAGGTTCACAGGCTAGGGGGTCACATCAGAGCCACAGCAACACCAGATCCAAGCCGTGTCTGCAACCTACACCACAGCTCATGCCAACGCCAGATCCTTAACCCACTGAGCGATGCCAGGGATCGAACCTGCAACCTCATGGTTCTGAATTGGATTCATTTCCGCTGTACCAATATGGGAACTGCGTATTTTATTCCTTTTTTTTTTTTTTTAA
>PVHT020000143.1:1620079-1704807 GCA_004024745.2 Catagonus wagneri
GGGGCGGGGATGAAAGCAAAAGCAAAGATTCCGCCGGGTGAAAAAGGACCTGGCAGATACCCGACGCAGGCTCAGTGGGAGCGAAGAGGATATGCTCCACAGGCTTTTTTAGGAAAAGCCCAAATGTTCTTAGCCTGCTTAGTTTGACTAGCAGAGATTGACAGGAAAGACTTTTCTGGAATTTTAGGATATTTTTAAATTAAAAATGTAAATTTAGTATTCTTTTCTGAGAATCAAGCAGATGAAATACATGTAGGAGAAGGACTTTGATGTAGTTTATTCCTAGCCTAATTTAGCAGAACCTCTTTCATATTAGGATTGGGATAGTCCCAGTTTTTTGAAAAAGTTATCAAAGTTACTATTATCAGAGAAAGCATAATTGCCTTTAGAAAACAGCTTACTCTTGAAATGAACCCAAAATTTAACTCATCCACTAGTATCTACTATTACGTAGTTTTGGAAAAATATTCCTCTGTATCCAGATAATCCCAGAAGTCCAGCGACAAAAAAATCTCATCACCACTGAAATATTACCAGGATGGAGGAATTCAGGGAAGAATTTCTTAGAGAATTTAAGAGTTGGTTTTAGCAAGTGGATATCTAAGAATATACCATCAAGCCTTTGGTCAAAACTTCCCTTTCTAGGAGTGCCCACTATAGCGTAATGGGATCCCTGGCATGTTGGAAGCGCTGGGTCACAGTTTGGATCCCTGTGGCACAGTGGGCGGAGGATCTGGCATTGCCACAGCTGTGGCTTGGGTCGCAGCTATTGCCTGGATCTGATCCCTGGCCTGGGAACTCCATGTGCCTCAGGGGGGCCAAACATGGGGAGGAAGAAAAAGTTACCTTTGCTAGATCAAATATAATTACCAAATATCCACTGAACAGAGGGCAAACAGACATCACAGGAAGAGCTCCTGACCTGCAATTCAGTTTTTAATTGGCACCAGCAATTGCTATTTGACATCAGCATCTGACATCGCCCTCACTCAGTGTGCAGAAAAAAAAAAATCATCAGCATGGTTTATTGGAAAGAGCATGAGCTTTCCTGTAAGCCCAAGATTCAAATCTTCCCTGTCCCCCTAGCTTTGTGGATGTGCAACCAGTGTCTCACAAGTCCCCATGCTTAGAAGGACCCTGCGTTTGATTTAATGCTCTGCTGTTAGTAATTTTTGAACAAGGGACTCTGCATTTTCATTTTGCATTAAGCCCAACAAATTATGTAGTCAGTCCTGATCTGCCTCTGGCACACTAATAGTTTAGTGCCCTTGGGCAAATTATGTCACCTAAGACCTTTTTCAAAAGTGCTTGTGTTGAAGTTCTCTCCTGGCTCAGCAGGTTAAGGATCGGAATTGGCAACTTTAGCACCTCAGGTCACTGCTGTCGTGCAGGTTCAATTCCTGGCCCAGGGAATTCTGCATGCTATCGGTTGGCCAAAAGAAAAAGAAAGAAAGAAAATATTTGTATTATTTTGGACTAAGAACTCTAGTTGCAGACAATTCACAGAGCGTGGAAAAAATTGCAAGTGATATATTTAATAGGGAGCTGTTATCTACAATATGTATTAAAACTCAATAAGAAAAAACAACAAATAGGCCACAGTTTTAAATGGACAACTGATTGAAGGGACAGTTCTCCAAAGAAGATGTATAAGTAATCAGTAATCATATGACAAGATGCTCAACATAAATGGCCACCAGGGAGGTGCAAATCAAAATTATAATGAGATATAACTTCACCCCTACTAAGACACCAATAATCAAAAAGACAAATGACAGTATTAGTGAAGTTATGCAGAAACTGGAATCCTCATACACGGCTAGTGGAAATGTAAAATACCATGGTCGATTCAGAAAAGAAGTCTGGCAGTCCCTCAAATGGTTAAACATACCATAAGATCTAGCAGGTCCACTCCTGGATATACACCCAAGAGAAATGAAAACATAGTCCACGCAAATATTTATAGAAGCATTATTCATAATCTCCAAAACGTGGACCCATATGTCTAACTGGTAGATTTTTTAAGTGATATAGCCACACAATAAAATATTTGACAATGAAAAGAAATGAACTTCTGATACATTACAGTACATGGATGAACCTTGAAAACACTGCAAAATGAAAGAAGCCAGTCACAAAAGACCACATTTTGTGTGACTCCATTAACATGAGTATCTAGAATAAACAAATGTATAATATAGAGACAGAAAGTAGACTAGTGGCTGCCTAGGGTTTGGGAGAATTGATGGGACAACTGGAGGTGACAGCTAAGTCATATGGATTTCCTTTTGGTGGAATAAAAATATTCTAAAATATATTGTCATGGTTGCACTGGAGTAAAAGTGACTGAATTACATACTTAAATCAGTGAATTGTATGATCTATGAATTATATCAATTTAAAAGAAAAATTCTGGTTGTTCCACATCCTTATCAACATTTTGTGTTCTCAGTCTTTTTAATTTAATTTTATTTTTTTTTTGTCTTTTGTCATTTGGGGCCTCACTAGTAGCATGTGGAGGTTCCCAGGCTCGGGGTCCAATCGGAGCTACAGCTGCCGGCCTATGCCACAGCCACAGCCACAGCAACGTGGGATCCGAGCCACGTCTGCAACCTACACCACAGCTCACGGCAACGCCGGATCCTTAACCCACTGAGCAAGGCCAGGGATCAAACCTGCAACCTCATGGTTCCTAGTCAGATTTGTTTCCGCAGCGCCATGACGGGAACTCCATGTCTTTTTAATTTTAAATTGCTGGTGTGTGTATAGTATTATCTCATTGTGGTTTTAATTTACATTTCCCTTGTATCTAATAATATTGAGCACGTTTTCATACACTTATTATCTTCTTTTGTAAAGTGGCTGTTCAACTCTCTTGCTCATTTTTAAATTGGAGTTACAGCTGCTGGCCTACACCATAGCCACAGCAACATGGGATCAGAGCCGAGTCTGTGACCTGCACCACAACTTATGACAATGCCAAATCCTGACCCACTGAGCAAGGCCAGAGATTGAACACTCATCCTTATGGATACTAGTTGGATTCATTTCCACTGCACAACAGTGGGAACTCCCGACTAGGTTATCTTTTTATTAAAGCTTAATGTACTAATTATCAATTGCTGTTACAAATTACCACAAAGTTTAGCCACTTAAAACAACAAACAGGAGTTCCCTTCGTGGCTCAGTGGTTAACGAATCCGACTAAGAACCATGAGGTTGCGGGTTCGATCCCTGGCCTTGCTCAGTGGGTTAAGGATCCAGTGTTGCTGTGAGCTGTGGTGTAGGTTGCAGACACGGCTCGGATCCCGCGTTGCTATAGCTGTGGCGAAGGCCGGCAGCTACAGCTTCTGTTAGACCCCTAGCCTGGGAACCTCCATATGCCGCGAGTGCGGCTCTACATAAAAGGCAAAAAGACAAAAAAAAAATCTGTTATCTCTCTGATCCTGAGGCTCAGGAATCAGAGAGAGGCTCAGATAGGTGGTTCTGGCTCAGAGTCTTTGCTGAGGTTGCAGTCCAGGTGTTGGCTGGGACTGTGGTCATCTGAATGCTCAGCTGGGGAAGGGAGAGCCACTTCCAAACTCACTCACATGCTTGTGGGCAACATTCAGTTCCTCACCACAGGGACCTCTCCATAAGACTGCTGGCAATGCAGCAGTTAACTTCTCCCAGAACAAGTGATCCAACAGAGAGAGCGACCAAGACAGAAACCACCCATCTTTTATAACCTAATCTTGGAAGTGATGTACCGTCAACTATGGCCTTATTCTGTTGGTCACACAGACCACCCCTGTACAATATGGGATGGGACCACTTAAGATTGTGAATACTAGGAAGCAAGGATCATTGAGGGCTGTTTGGAAGCTGGCTACCTCTCTTGAATATTTTTTTCTCTCTCGTTGCCAATCAGTTATCAAGGCATACCAGCTATTTCTTTAAAACATCTCTCAGATTTGCCCTATCATCCTAATATCCCACTGCTACCATCCTATAACCACAGGTAATACATTCCAGATCTAACTTCTCCCCTCTTTCAATCATCACATCCTTCAATTCACTCTGCATTTTACTGATAATAAATCATCCTGGGATACCATGTTTGACTTATCATTTAGCTGCTGAATAATCTCATAATTGTCTAGTATACCTATGTTGTTCAACACTAAACACATATGGATTGAGCCCTTGAAATGTGTCTAGTGCTGAAGAACTGAATAATTTTTAATTTAAATTTAACAACTGAACCAGTGTTAACTTCTTTTCCATATTGGTTGCAGCCGAGCCATTATCTGGGTGCCATTTCTTTTCATCTCCCTCTCTCTTTGGCCACATGGAATCTTATACAGACTTGTGGAATGTCTGCTTCTCTCTTGGTGCTTTGTCTTGTCATCATGGACCCATTTTGGTCCAGGTGCTGTGTTAGGTACTGAGCTCTGCAACCTTGGAGGTGATGCTATGGAAGCACATAGTAGGATTACCTGCCATAATCTAGGAATCAGAGAAGGCTTCTCAGAAGTGACTGTTTTAGGAGTTCCCGTCGTGGCTCAATGGAAACGAATATGACTAGTATCCATGAGGACACAGGTTCAATCCCTGGCCTCACTCAGTGGGTTAAGGATCTCGTGTTGCCATAAGCTGTGTTGCAGGTCACAAACGTGGCCTGGATCTGGCACTGCTGTGGCTGTGGTGTAGGCTGTCAGCTGTAGCTCTGATTTGACCCCCTTCCATACGCTGTGGGTGTGGCCCTAAAAAGACTAAAAAAAAAAAAGGAAGTGACTGTTTTAGTTGTAAGAAAACACTGCACAGATGAAACAAAAAGTGACTCCAGATAGTGGCTTGGAGTGATAGGATAGGATCAAGTCATAAAGGGAAGCTACTATGTTAAGGGTATTTAAGCAGAAACTTGACAAAATCAGATTTGAATTCTATCAGTATCACTTTGAAATATGGCCAAAAGATCAGAGAAAACATATCTGGCTCCTCACACCCCATCCTACAGTTTTCTGCACCTTCATTCTTAACTTGATTTGTAGGAGGTTTGGACTTGCCGTGGGTGCTCCAATCCCAGCTCTGTTCCATGACATCATCTCACAATATGGCTTTTAAATTGTTATTTACTTATTCATTTTGCTTTTGTCACACTTGCTAACTGGCCGACTTGTTTCTCACTTTCTGAACTCGGCATAGCAATCTGACTAGCCTAGTTTAACTTTTTTGAGCTATAAATGGGTCACTTTGGATCAAGAGGCCTTGGGGTTTAACTACGTATTTGGATACTGAGGATGTTCATGAGTTCCAAGATTATGCGGATTTTGCAGGCAATCATGGGTTATTTCTCAGATCATCAACCGGTATCCATGTCCAGTGTGTTGATTCAAATAGCAGCGAACAAAGATAGGAGCATTAATAACATAAGAAATTCCAGAAAACAGAGATGGTTTCTGTTAGGGAAAAAAAAATGAGTGTATATACACACAGAGACATTCTAGAAGACTGTATACCCAAAATGTTAATAGCAGTTATCCTTGGGTGGGAGTAGAAATATGGGTGACTCATATTACTTCTCTATTATTATATTTTCTATTGTTTCTCTTGAGAGTAGATAATTGTTTTGTAACAAAAACAAAAGTGATTTTTTTTTTTTTGGCTGTGCCCTTGGCATGTGGAAATTCCCAGGCTAGGGGTCAAATCAGAGATACAGCTGTGATCCTAGGCCACAGCCACAGCAAGGCAAAATTCAAGCCTTGACTGTGACCTACACCACAGCTCACAGCAGCGCCGGATCTTTAACCCACGAGGCCAGCGATCCAACCTGCATCCTCATGGATCCTAGTCGAGTTTGCTACTGCTGAGCTAAAATGAGAAATCCTAAAATAATTTTTAAATAAGCGTATTTGGAGCTCCCTTGTGGCTCAGAGGGTTAAGAATCTAACTAGTATCTGTGAAGATGCAGGTTGGAGTCCTGGCCTCGCTCACTGAGTTAAGGATCCAACATTGCTGTGAGCTGTGGTGTAGGTCACAGAGGTGGCTTGGATCTGGCATTGCTGTGGCTGCAGTGTAGGCTGGTAGCTATAGCTCTGATTTGAACCCTAGCCTAGGAACTTCCATATGTCACGGGTGCAGCCCAAAAAACAAAAAAACAAACAAACAAACAAAAAAAAACTTGTGAAAATCATTTAGGATCAAAAGTTCAATATATGTGAAGACATTATGAAAACTAGAATTATTTTTACATTGTAAGGGCTTAGGAGTAATAGTATTGTCCCATGTGCCCAAATATATGTCTTCTAATATTACCTAAGTAATGAGGAAATTTGTAGATCACAGAAAGAACTTTCTTAACAAATCTAAAACACAATACAATTAGCATATGACTGCTCTACTTCTTGTCTTCTCTTGCCTTTCCAGTCTCTTGTCGTCTTGAGTTTTTACCAGAATAGTTAGGTACGCGAGGTATGGAGGAGATAGAATGGGTGTGGTTTTGGAAAGGAATTTTATTCTGCATATTAGACATTTTAAAGGAGATTTCACTATTTAAAGTTCTACTTTTGAATGCCTAAGAAGTTGAAAGAAGAGTTCCTTTCCTGGTGGCTCAGTGGAAATAAATCTGACTAGCATCCATAGGAACCCAGGTTAGACTGAGAGTGGTTCAGTCTTTTCCTCACTCAGTGGGTTAAGGATCCGGTGTTGCTGTGGCTGTGGTGTAAGCCAGTGGCTACAGCTCCAATTCAGCTCCAGTTTTAGCTAAGGCCCTAAAAAGACCAAAAAAATAAAAAAAGTTGAAAGAATTTGGAGTTCCCATCATGGCTCAGTGGATAACAAATCCGACTAGGAACCATGAAGTTGCAGGTTCGATCCTTGGCCTTGCTCAGTGGGTTAAGGATCCGGCGTTGCCGCGAGCTGTGGTGTAGGTTGTAGACGTGGCTCGGATCCCACGTTGCTGTGGTTGTGGTGAAGGCCGACAGCTACAGCTCCTGCTAGACCCCTAGCCTGGGAACGTCCGTATGCTGTGGGTGCGGCCCTAGATAAGGCAAAAAGACAAAAAAAAGTTGAAAGAATTTAAATGCGCTTTTCCCTAGGAAATTAATGTCGTATTCACACCTGCCATGTAATATGTAAAAGACAGATTATAAAATTAACAGTTCTGGAAAAAAAAAAAAAACTAGGCAAATATATTTCAAGGCAAAATACACAAAAGGAATAAGCAATCAGCATGTAAATATTGCAGATAAAATATGCAGTTAAATGATTTTACAAACTGAAGAGTGTCAGGGAAGATCCAACAGTACGTTGATTTTAGATCTTCCATAGATAGCTAAAGTAAATAAGAATATATTCAGGAAAGTTTAAGAATTGGAGGAAATGACTCATTGATAATATGTTGCTTCAGAGGATAACTTTTGAGCAGTAGAGAATTCTGCATCTAGTCAGCAGGGGATGGGCTGGGGTGTTTTATAAAAAAATGTTCCAATGAAGCACAGGGGAAGGCAATCCAGTGTCTCTTCCCTAGGTCTTTTGCTCTCAGAGTCCAGAGACTTTTTTAATTCCCTTGAGACAGAAGGGAATTCATATCCAAAGTATCCATGAACTTCAAGCCTTCAGCATTTATTGTATTTCACATCTAAGAATTTAGTAAGCAACCCTTCTATAGAAAGGTGAGAAAAAAAATTCCCACTTTATGAAGCTTATTTAACAGTGTGTGTGTGTGTGTGTGTGTGTGTGTGTGTGCGCGCGCGCGCGCGCAGAGTATGACAGAATAAAGATAAATCCTCAGGCCTAGTAAAAATTTGTCAAAGATAAGCCTGTGTCCCCATGCATTGGAAGTGCCATAAATATATATGCATAACCTGCTCTAGAAATTTATCCTTTGCTTTTGTAGAATCTCATTCTAGCCCTCAACACCACATTCAACATCCCCTAGTTTATCTAGTTTAGTAAATTTGTACTGTAACTTAAGGAAAACTCAAAGAGTTTTAAATATTTTTATCACAAATGTTAAAGATTCTTCCCCCAAATCTTTTCTAAAAATTATGCACATGCTTTGCTTTCATGAAAGTTGTTCAATCTTTTCCAAATATAAATGATTTATACTAGTTATCGATTTTTAAAGGAACACAAAAATAAGATTGTGCAATATGGTGCTAGGAATCTCTTACAACTAAATCAATTTAAACTTATTTCTTGTGTGGGTAACCTACATTTTTGCCTATTTGTTAGCTACCTAATATCATCACTTGGTTGAGTCTTTTTTAAAATATGCCTAACAGAAAAGATACAAATGGCAAATGCTCCAAAACTCATTATAATCCAGTGAATAACAGTCAAAAACAGTTTCAAGTTTCCAGCAGCTGATTTGAAGATATGAGGTGTGACAGTGGCAGGCGTGCCTCATTGATCTCTTGGTGACTTCAATGCTAGTCGGATATGACTGAGTAAAGGGAATGACTGAGTCTATGAGGCTAAGAGAGCTGCCTGCAGACACTGCTACATTTGATCCTTATGCTAGAGGCCTTAGCTAATATGTCATTAAAAATCATATTTCAAAAGAGTATTTAATGACATGGTGAAATGCTCATACATGATGATTAAACAGCAGTTTACAAAATAGCATGTTTACTGATATTTGTAGAAATAATGTACACACACATGCAGAGAAGATGGAAAGTTATAGGTTAACAGTCATAGAATTTGGAAGGGAATTTGTTTCCTTCTTTAATTTTTTCACATTTTTTCAAAGTTTCCACAACTTGTCTTCATAATGCTTTACTTTTTTTTTCTTTTGCAACACAAGCCACAGCAGTGACAATGCCAGATCCTTAACCTGCTGCATCACCAAGGGAACTCCATAACACATTACCATTTTTTTTATTTTGGTCTTTTTAGGGGTGCACTGTGGCATATGGAGGTTCCCAGGAGAGGGGTCTAATTGGAGCTACAGCTGCTGGCCTACACCACAGCCATAGCAATGCGGGATCTGAGTCGCATGATGTCACCTACACCACAGCTCACAGAAACACCAGATCCTTAACCCACTGAGCAAGGCCAGGGATCGAGCCCTTGTCCTCATGGATACTAGTCAGGTTTGTTAACCACTGAGCCACGGTGGGAACTCCTGCATTACTTTTATAATCAGAGAAATAGTTAATAAATTTCATCTGAAAACAAATATTTTGAATATTTTGAGAAAGTGAGTTTTGGTGGAGAGTTACCTATCGCTATTAAGAAACTGTATTGGCATAGTAATGCAAAGGAGAGTGAATGAAAAAAAAAAAAAGAAGGCCCAGAAATATGGCCTAGTGCATAAAAAACTTAATACATGATATAGTTGTCATCATGGATTAGAAAGGAAAGGATGTTTATTCAGTAATGATGCCATGACAATTGGCTAGGTATTTGGTTGGGGTAGAATCAAAGCAGAGCTTCTCAAAATAACTTTTAGATAAGGTATTAAGACGAATCTTATAAATCAAGTAGTAAAAATATTAGGAGAACTGTAAGTGAATATTGATCTTATCTTTGATTTTAAAAGGATTTCTTAAGCATAAAAACAAAAATCCATAGGTTTGACTACATACAATTTTTAAAATTTGTAAATAACAAAAAACCCTTCAATAAAAGGTAAACTGGAGTTCCTGTCATGGCTCAGTGGTTAACCAACCTGACTAGTATCCATGAGGATGCGGGTTTGAACCATGGCCTTGCTCAGTGGTTTAAGGACCTGGCATTGCGGTGAGCTGTGGTATAGGTCGCAGACGCAGCTCAGACTCCGCGTTGCTGTGGCTGTGGTATAGGCCAGCAGCTACAGCTCCTATTCAAACTCTAGCTTGGGAACTTTCATATGTCACAGGTGTGGCCCTAAAAAGACTAAAGACAAATAAATAAATAAATAAATAAATAAATAAATAAATAAATAAATAAATACATAAATAAATACATAAATAAATACATAAATGACTAGTAAACTAAGAAGATTAGTCTTAACAAGTGTGACAAAAGGTTGCCATACTTACTATATTGTTAATTGAATTAAACAATATAAATAGTAAGACTATAATATTGCCAGTTTGTGAGCTCCATGAGGGCAGAGGCATAAGTATATTGTTTATCTTTTACATCTATTAGCATAATACCCAGATACAAGGAATTAATATGTATTAAAGGAACAGAGAAATGGTCAAACATGAAAAGGCAGCTAAAAAGGGGTGGGGGGGAGAGGAGAAGAAAAGGAAATACAAATGGTAAATAGATAAGAAAAAACTCTAATAACAAAAACGCAATTAAGACTATGATGAGAAATTAGGAAATGTTTTTTGTTGGTGCATATTTGACGATAGGTGCAGTAATGAGAAAGGCAACATCACTCACAGTGAGGAGTGTTTTGAAGGGCATTTGGCAAAGTCATACAATTGACCATGTAATTCTAGGAAACTAACCTAGAGAAATATAATAGACACTTGATGTTTATGAAGGATATATCTTCCAGCCTCTTGGACTTTCCAAATCTAGGGTTCTGCAGGGATGTGCTAAAATCCACCTAAAAGGTGAAGAAGATGGCTCCCCCAACCCTGTGTTTCACTTTTTTTTTTGTCTTTTTTTTTCTTTTGCCTTTTTAGGGCTACACTCATGGCATATGGAGGTTCCCAGGCTAGGGATCTAATCAGAGCTGTAGCCTCTGGCCTACGCCACAGCCACAGCAACGTGGGATCTGAGGTGTGTCTGCAACCTACACCACAGCTCACAGCAACGCCGGATCCTTAACCCAGTGAGCAAGGCCAGGGACTGAACCCGCAACCTCGTGGTTCCTAGTTGGATTCATTAACCACTGAGCCACGACAGGAATTCCCTGACTTTTAAACTCATTTTATATTAGACTCAATATTTAGGAATGTTTTCTTAAGATTCCACTGCAAACATCCAAAAGTGAACACCATTCTACTGTAGTATATGATTTTTTCAATAAAATGCAATGGAGAGTACACCATTCTACTGTAGTATATGATTTTTTCAATAAAATGCAATGGAGAGTTACTTCTCAAAAAGAGTCTGGAGAAGTGAAGCATAATAGTCAGAGTGTGACATGCCCAAAGACTGGCCTCAGAGTTAGTAATTCAAATTCCTGCTTCAGGAAACTTGTAAATCATTCTATAATTACCTTACAAACAGTCAAAAGTTCGAATGTAAAATCTGAGACTATCCAGGGCTCACTGCATAAGAGAAAAGATCTGTGTTCCATGCTGTTCCCTAGTGTTCTTTAAAATATCAGTCTGTCCAAAGAGGAACCACCTTCCACGTAGATGTTTCAATAGCAAAGATTTTACAGAATGGACTATTTATAGAAGTTTCGGGTTAGGTTTAGGGTTGGGTGAAGGCAAACAACTCGATATGGACATAACCAGGTTCTTGCAACAGTAAGAAGCTGTTGCCGCTGCTAGGGCTGCAAGAATAAGGGGTGGAAGGAGATCAAACTAGCAGTGCAGTAGGGGATACCTCACTGGAGCCTTAAAGACTCAAAGCAGAAAAATAGGAGTTCCTGCTATGGCACAATGGGTTAAGGATATGGAGTTGTCACTGCAGTGGCTTGGGTAGCTGCTGTGGTGTAGGTTCGATCCCTAGCCCAGGAACTTCTATGGGCCATGGTGCAGCAAAAAAAAAAAAAAGAGGTGGGAAGAAGTAAAGAACTATTCCGACCAACCTATTGTTGGTATCACCCACTGGACAATCCTACTGGCTGGCAAGAGAGCCCAGAGAAAATAGGCTATGAAAGTTCTGTCTTCTGAGATACAGCATCCAGCAGAGAAGGAGGGAAAACGGATCTAGCAGAGAGCAAGCAGAAAATAACCAGCATGCTTATAATAGTGAAATACTGGGAACCCAGATGTCCAATAATAAAAGAATGCATAACTAAATGAAAGTAATAAACATTCTCCAATTAAGTAGATAATGGTACTCAAAAGACCATTACAGGAGTTATCGTCATGGTTTGGCAGTAACAAACCCGACTAGTATTCATGAGGAGAAGGGTTGGATCCCTGGCCTAGTTCAGTGGGTTAAGGATTCTGCGTTGCCATGAGCTGTGGTATAGGTCGCAGACCTGGTTTGAATCTCGCATTGCTATGGATGCGGCGTGTAGGCCAGCAGCTGTAGCTCTGATTCAGCTCCTAGCCTGGGAACTTCCATGTGCCACAGGTGCAGCCACAAAAAATTAAAAAAAAAAAAAAAAGGCCTATGTGTTCAGGGAGCACACAGGCAGAAGGGAAGTGAATTCAGGGAAGACTTTCTCAAATTGGCAACTAAGGGCTTTGTTGCTACCCGAGAAATGTTTCTTGCATTTTTACTTATTACAAAAACAATATATAATCGCTATTGAAAACACATACACAAAATTAAAAAAAACAAATATCTACAATCTCACCCCCAGCCAAGACCACTGTCAGCATCTTAAGGTGCTTAAATCTTTCCAGATCTTTTTCTATGCATTTATACACATGATTATGTTGTATTTGGGATAACATAACATTCTTTAGTAAACTATATTTTCCCACTGAATAAATCATGAATACTATCTCTTGAGGTAAATATCACTCTGAAATGTTTTAAAGCATTTAAAATTAAAAAAAATTGTTTCGTACTTGACTGTAACTAATTTCTATCCTTAGACGTTTTATTTGCTTTCTATTTTTTGGCTATTAGCAAATCCAGTGAGATGAACTTTTTCGTAGTCAACTCTTTGCACACATTACTGACCTCAGGCCAATTTCAGGCCACAACCAGTTTTTCTACAACCCTCGAGCTAATAGCTTTCATATTTTTTAAGGGTTTAGAAAAAAAAAAAGCACACACAGAAAAAAGAAAAGCAACAGCGACATACGTGGCCTGCAAAGCCTAAAGTGTTTATGCTCTGGATGTTTATATAAAACATTTGTCAACCCCTGCATTATGAACTCCCAGAAATGTAATTTTTGAGTCAAAGGGTGTGAACATTTTTGAGGCTTTTACTGAATTCTGCCAAATTGCCCTCCAGAAATACTGAAGCAATTTATGCCCTCTCAGCACTGAGCATGCTCACTTACCACACGTCCTGCCTCAGGGGTTGCTGGCCCAAATCACTAGCTCTCAGCATTCTTTTATTCTCAGTCAACTTGAAGGTACATTACATTTTACATTTTCACTTCCCTTAAAAATATGTTTGGCCATTTGCATTTTTCTTTCACGATATAACTAATTTATGTTTTTGCCCATTTTTAAAAACAGGATATTTATTTTTTCTTTTTTTAATAATGATTTGTATTTTTTCCGTTATAGCTGGTTTACAGTGTTCTGTCAATTTTCTACTGTCCAGCAAGGTGACCTTTGTAAGACCTTTTTATTAAATGAGGATGTTATTCTCTTATCTTTCATATGTATTGCACATTTTTAGATAAATTTTACTTGTCTTTTAATATTATTCTAAGGGCCTTTTCAATGAAAGAAGTTAAAAATTCTATAGTCCAGTCTCTCACTTTTTCTTTGTAATTTTGCCCTTTGAAGCTTAGTTTGAGGTGAAAAGCAATTCAGTTATATTTTTGCCTTGCACTTTTAAGTCTTATAAAAAACTTAAAATTGTAAGCCCTGCTCATATTTAGTGTCTGAGAAAGGTTTTTAAACCATGAATAGGTAAATAACATTGAGTCCTGGGGTTTTATTGTTGGGTTCAAATTTGACCTCATTACATACTACATATTTGAGGAAATTACTTAACCTAAGTCACACTTTCATTATTTATTAAATTGAGATAATAGTAATCCTACCACAGCATTGATGTAAGAATGAACAGCTATAAAACCAAAAAGCACTTGGCCTCATGCCCTTAGCTATTATTATAGCAGAGAGAGAATATTCCAGGCAAAAGAAATAACATGTATGAAGGCACAGAGGAATGAAACCAATTTGTGCACTTCGAAAACTAGATGTGGTGCGGTAAAATGGGGTGTCATGTGTTAGGGGGCAGGGTGACAGTTGGGATGGGAGAGAGGCCTTGAAAGTTATGCCCAGGAGCTTGCTCTTGATATGACCAGAGATTGGGAGCCCGTGATGGCTTTAAATAAAGCAACCCATTGAGACGTGTGATATAGGATGATCTCTGTGATAACAAAGTGGAAAATGGACCAGATTCAGATCGAAGACTCATATTGCTGTCACAAAAACAGCATTCTTCAGCTCCACCCTCCCCTCCCCTAATTCCTGCTCCCCAGGGGCACATTCTTTGCCTTCTAACTAATTTGGCATTTGCTTCTTTATTTCCAAATATCATGTTCAAACTATTTCTTGATTTTTTTCCATTATAGTTAGAAATGAGACTTGATACGACTATGAGGATGATTAATAAACAATAACAAAGGGGCTGGACCTAAGGAGCTTTAAGAAGATGGACCTAAAAAAAAAAGAATCTGAGAGAGGACAGAATTGATCAGCTTGACTTACCAGTGCAGTACAGTCCGATAATGGGGTGGGGGTGGCGTGGGAGGGAAGAACTGCCTCAGAGACTACAGAAGCAGGCTGGGAGCAGAAAGATGAGTTGGTTTTGGAGATGTAAAGTTTTAAGCACCAGTGTGGGTTGAGTATTACCCCGGGCTCCTGCCTTGGATGGCAAGCCACAGCTCTGAGGACCAAGTCTTCACAACTCAGGAGGCAGTTCTGGGTGGTTTGAGGAAAGGTAGATAAGAAAACCTCTAGCTAAGACTTTAAACTGGGTCTTCCTAATTTCATGTCACGGAATGAGTTATAGGTAGGCGGATAGCGGTCTCCACTGCCCTCCAGGTGCAAAGGCTCAGTCCCTCCTGCCTGAACAGCCAAGATCATTTGCTAGGTGTGCTAGGTGTGCTTTTTAAATGGAAGGATGTGGGAAGGGCTTTAGAAGGCCCGGTACACATACAAACAGCCTTTGGCCTGCTGGGCAGACCGCCAGACCTCTTCTATTCAAAACGCTATCGCCCTTTAAAAAAACCTACCCTTCCCTTCATCCTCGCCCATTCCTACCTCCCCCTCCCCCCATTCAAAATCACATTTAAGGTAGGCTGAATCCCAGGGTAAAGGGTTGAAGGGAGAAGAGTTCCCTGCCCAGGATCTGCTTCCTGTCAAGGTGCCTCTAGGCCCACACCTTATAAGTCAAGCGCCCAAGAGACACTGCGAGGGTTTGCAGAACAACCAGCACACTTGACATTTCTACTAGAACAACGGGACCGATTTCGACCCGCAGGAAGTCCATCTTCAAGTTGCCAACCCGTCTGTCAAACTCGTAATGCTCAAAAAAGGCTACGGAAGACTGTAGAAGGAAGATATTAAAAGCGAATTTGTGGGCGGCTACAAGAACAAAACAAAAACAGTGGACTAGGTGACCCAGGAGCCCTTTTCTTCCTGGCACTCCCCTGTGAATCATCACGCTCCACTTGTGACGTTACCGATTTCGAGCTCCGGCAGGCAGGCGTGGGATGCCCTCGCCTGCCCTGGGAGCCTTGAGGCGTCACTTTGCGTTTCCACGCCGAGGTCCCGGGGGAAACGGGTGGGCGGCGGCTTGGCGGATGCTGTGGTCTGCAACACCCGGCCGAGCAAGGCAGCGTGCCGCCCGGCTGCGCCTCGCCCTCCGCTGGCCACCGCCGTGCTCCCCGCCCCTCGCCTTCGGGCTGAGCTTGCGGCTAGACGCCTGGCGCCCCTCTGCTATCCTCGCACGCCCGGCCACCTCCTCCTCTGCATTTTCCTCCTCCTCCTCCCCCGCCTCTTCCGTTTCTGGAGGGAAAGACTGCAGCCTCCTTCTGGGCTCCGCATCCCGATTTAGGTAATACGTTCTCCTCCGTAAGCTCCCTTCGCCCCAGCACCACAACCTCCTTTCCTGCTCGGATCTGGGTCCCGAGGCTGGGCAAACTGCACGCACCCTTCGCCTCTCCGGACAATCGGTGAGTAAATCTGGGTCGGGAGGGCTCCTTGCCTCTCCGCCCGGCCTACGATGACCTCTGTCTGCTGCAGCGAGGCTGCCGCCCGGCCTGGCCCGCCCCGCCCCACATCGCTGCTGCAACTGGCCGGGCGGAGGAGCTCGCGAGTCCTGCGGCTCCCTGGGATCCGCAGAAACGACCCGAAAGAAATAGACGATAGGAAGAAAGATTGGCAAACAACTTTTTTTTTTTAATTCGATCATTAGCCTTTCAAGATCGAAGAAGCTAGATCTGACAGTTGTCGAGAGAGCAATGGCCTGAGTTCAACAGGTAGATGGCGAAGCTGTCAGGCGCCCCTTGGTTTTGCTTTGAGAGATGCTTCTAAGTGTCCATAGCTGCTGGCTGCCGCTATTGACCTACTAGATGAGTGTAAAATAAACATGAAGGGACTATATTTAGAAAAGACTTTGCCTCCTTGTTTTGCCTCTGCATTTTGAAAGGCAGTTTTGCGAGATGTGTATGGTTATTTGGTGTGGCCAGAGTAGCAGAGGGGAAAATATTTAACTTGGGTTTGGACGAATCATGTATACTGTTACTGTGTTAGACACAAAGAGCATGAAAAAGAATCCCTAGGTTATTTAGTATATTCATGAAGAATATATGCATATACAATCAAGGTGTGTATTTTGGAGATTTTCCGTTTGAAAGCTAATTGTTAAGACGCTGAATAAGCAGAAGTTTGCCCACTGTGTGAATGGTGTTCACTTCAAAAAAGCAGTGGGTTAAGGTTGTAGAGATAGACCACTTGAGTGAATCCCACATGTTGAATAAAACATTTTTTTGGCCTTTTTCCTGTAGCTCCTAGCTTTTAAACCAGAGAAGTTGATAAAGATCAGCCTTGCTCAGCCTGATAATAGTCTAATGATGAAAATAGTCCACAGAACTTCTGTTGACTGATGAATTAGCTAAGTGACCTCACTTTTGACCTTGTAAAATAAGGAATAGAAGGGAGAAAAAAGCAACAGAAGAGTTTATTTTTTCAACACAGATATTTGTTTGCATTCTAATTTAGAACCTACTTTAAGTTTTTTTGTGGATCTTTATATTTCTCTTGAAAGTTAATTCTTAGTCATGAAGAGGATTATATAAATGCATAAAGTTACATTTTACTTTTTAAGTTACCATTTCTTTTCAAGCTTTTGGACTAAATTACCACTTGGTCAAAAATTGCAGCTTGGACTCATGTCATTTAATGTGAAATATCTTATTATAGATTTAAATTACAGCTATACTTGTGGTAGTTATGAAGAAAATGTCTTATTTGATATATAAGGCCTGTGAAACAAAAGTTATAAGGTTATATGTTATATATTTAGTTCCCCATTTATTTCTGTCTCTGATAACCAATCAGAAAATATCTTGGTGTTCCCTTCATGGCTCAGAGGTATTGAGCCCGACTAGTATCCATGAGGACTGGGGTTCGATCCCTGGCCTTGCTCAGTGGGTTAAGTATAGGCCTTGCCTTGAGCTGCAGTGTAGATCACAGACATGGCTTGGATCTGGCATTGCTGTGGTTGTGGTGTAGGCCCGTAGCTACAAGCTCCGATTGGATCCCTAGCCTGGGAACTTTCATTTGCCGTGGGTGAGGCCCTAAAAAAAATGTTAGAATGACAGAAAAAAAGAAATTGCCTTAATTTGTTTCATCTTGTAGGTAAATTGCCTAAAAGATACTGATGTTATATAAAGTGATTAATAAAAACAAGTATCTTTTTCATTAAATCTGAGAATGATGTATATGAGCACTTTTTTTGTGGCTGTGTGTTCTCAATAAATGTCCTTGTTGAAATATTTTGAACCTTGCAATGGAACTAATAAAACTCTCTATGTAGATGTGTTCGTTTGATTTGGAGTTTAGAGATAAAGACAGAGGTGACAGCCCTTTGCTTCCAATCTCTCATGATTAGTGTTGGGTAGTGGTTCCCAAACTTGTCTAACTTAAAACACCTAGGGTAGAGGGCAAGTGGTTTAAAAAGACTCCGATATTGCTACTTGGGATTTCCTGAATCAGAATTTTTAAGAGAAAGAAGATATTTAAAATACACCAAAATGATAAAAATGTAAAAGGGCAAAAAAAAAAAAAAGACAAACTTGAGAAATACAGATGGCTATTGCTGACATAACCTATTAACATTGCTGTACATAAAATGTTCTTAAATGGAATCATTGGTTTTGGTAATATGACGATGTCACACTCTTAGGAGGAAATCTGAAAGGATACAATCTTTTTATCCTTTTGTAGTCAAGCAAGCTTTCCCATGGTTGAATTTAGCAAACATTGTACATGTCCAGTGGCTTTTTTGTGGTAGGCAATCTTAATTCAAGTCCTTAAAGTTATTAAGGGCATTTTATTAATGGATTTTTAGTGAAGGTTACTGTGACTAGTAATCTACAGCAGAGTATTGTGCCGGATCATTTCTCTTTTATATAAACATAGTTATCTGTTACTTTTTCTGTGCTCCTAATCAGGAAAGATGAGCATGCAAATTTTAGCAACTTATTTATAACTTTTATTAAAATGACCTAACACTGTCTTAAAAAAAAATTGAGCATAAAATGTGGTCAAAATTATATTTAAAAACAAGTTGAGAGGTGTTCGGTCATGGCTCAGCAGTAACGAACCTGACTAGCATCCATGAGGACACAGGTTCAATCCCTGGCCTTGCTCAGTGGGTTAAGGAGCCAGCATTTCTGTGAGCTGTGGTGTAGGTCACAGACGCTGTTCAGATCCTGCATTGCTGTGGCTGTGGCATAGGCTGGTGGCCACAGCTCTGATTAGACCCCTAGACTGGGAATCTCCATACGCTGCGGATATGGCCCTAAAAATATAAATAAATAAATAAATAAATAAATAAATAATTAATTAATTTTAGAAATTTTAAGTAAAAAAATAAAAATAAAAACAAGTTGACAAAATAGGGTGTTAATTATCTGTAAAAGAATTCTTTAAGATGAATTACCACAATTGAAAATATCAGTTTTCTTCTCTCTCCATTCCTTTTTCTCTCTCTTGTCTTTTTTTTCCCTGAGTGATTAAGGGGGTTGTTTTTTTTTCTTGTTTTTGCTTTTAATCAACTAAATATTTCAAATCTTTTAACTTAATTATCTAAGTTTGAATTACTGTAAATATTTGCAAACTTTATCAATAGATACTTAAATTTCTGCTTTTCTTTACAAAGTGATGATGGTAGATTTCCTTTGGTGCTAATGAGAGTTGTAATTAATAGCAAATAGTTAAATTCAAATGACCAAAGCAAATATTATTAAGTACTGCTTAAGGAAATCCTAATGTACTTAATTTTATTTTTAATCACTAGTAATTTTTTAAATAGGACCTTATCTTCCAAGTTCTAGAAAACCCCTCTAGTTAATTCCTGGGAATTTGCAAGAATCCCAGTTTGATCTGGGAGTAATGAAAGGCCTATTTTAAAAATATGGTTGATCATAAACTTCATGAGTAGCAAAGAATGAGAGAAATAGAAATGAAAAATCAGTTCAAGAAGATAAATATTAATCAGCTTAGACATTTGTCTACCTATGAGAATGCAAGCACATTTAGTATATTTATATATTGAAGTGGGTTTAATGCACCATTTTTATCTTTTTAGTACTTTGACCTTTTCAAGTGCAAAGTACTATAAATATTCGTCTATCAGTTTGCGTTCTTTTGAAGGCAAATGTTACTTTCAGTATTCCATATTGTTCTATTCAACATTTGTAAATATCTGTTAAAAATAAACATTTGCCTCTACAAAATAGAAGTAGAATGATAAGAGATATGCTGCCATAAACTCTGCCCAAGTGATTCATAATGTGATCTATGACCTTTGCTTTCTTGCTGTAATATTCAGAGAATATGTTTTAGGTCATGTAATTTATCATTACAAAAATAATAACCATCTTCTAAAAAATTCTGTAAAGAACTCCCTTGAATCATATTTTCAAACATAATATAATCCTAAAATTTGCATAACGAATAATCCCTTAACAGATTACTTTTGGTACAAGAAAATCTTTTTAAACGTATCCATCTCTAATGGAATGACAAATCAGGCAGTTAAATTATAGAACTCCCACCATGTATCATGAAGAGATGGAAAAAATGTGTATCCTGTTCTCAAGGAATTTACAGCCTGTTAGAGAGAAAACAATGGTTGCCCCAAGGGCTGACTTGGGTGAAGGGCTGGGACTTCCTCATAATATTCACTCAAACCACTGTAGTATATAAACATACAATCTAAGTATAAAAACCAGTGTGATCGCTTTGTAAAATCAACTGTAAGACAAAGAGCTTAGTACCCTTTTTAAACTAAATTTTCATGACCCTACCTCAACATTTTTTTTATTCAACCAACAAATATTTATCATGTCCTTATTAGTTAGATGATAAACATCAAAAGCTTTTAAAATGTACATATTTTGAACCTGTAATTTGTTTGTGTTTTACTCTTTTAAATATTGTAGTAAAGTATAAAATTTACCATTTTAACCATTTTCAAGTGTGCAATTTACTTGCATTAAATGCGTTCCCATTATTATGCAAACATCACCATTATTCATTTCTGGAATTTTTTTATTATCCCAAACTGAAACTCTGGATCCGTTCAACAATAACTCTCCATTACCTGCTCCTCCCAGCCCTGGTAACCACCATTCTACTTGCTGTCTCTATGAATTTGATTATTCTGGGTACCTCAGATAAATGGAATCACACAATCTTTGCTCTTTTAAGTCTGACTTCTTTCACTTAGCACAGTGTTTCCAAGGTTCATCCATGTTGTAGTATATACCTGAATTTCATCCCTTTTTAAGGCTGAAGAATATTCCCCAACCTCTTTTATATGGAAAGTGCATATTAAAAAATAGGGAAGTTTTTGGAGTTCCTGTCGTGGTACAGTGGTTAACGAATCCGACTAGGAACCATGAGGTTGTGGGTTTGATCCCTGGCCTTGCTCAGTAGGTTAACGATCTGGCGTTACCATGAGCTGTGGGTAGGTCACAGACGCGGCTCGGATCTGGAGCTGCTGTGGCTGTGGCATAGGCTGGCAGCTGTAGCTCCCATTCAGCGCCTGGCCTGGGAACCTCCATATGCTGTGGGTGCGGCCCCAAAAAGCAAAAAAAAGGAAAAAAATAGGGAAGTTTGAACTGGAACAGACCATAGAAATCATCCCCTTGGACTTCTCTGTCTCTTCTTTCTTTTCCTTTTTTATGTTTACAAAAATGAGGAAAACAAGTCTCTGAGAGCTTAGTCATATGGCCAAGGTGTCACACCTGGTTGGTTAAAGGCAAAACAGAGCCTAAGAACCAGCTCTCCTGTGGCAAAAACAAGGGTCTCTCTACCACACGCTCACGAGTCTCATGTAGACCATAAAAGGCAAGTGTTAAATGAGTTGGTGCTGGAGTAAGCATTGCAAAATTCAGAAGGAAAGATAACATAATTGAAAAAGGTTATATTCCAAAGGAAACATTCAAAATGGATTTGAAGATTAATAAGATTACTGATAAGATTAACAATTATCAAAACTATAAATAACATTCTCTTGGAAAAGATTATACAAGACATACGTCTTGTGTACTTTCTACCTTGAATTAGGCATTAAATTTGTATTTTTAAAAATGTTTGGGGAGGTCTGTTGAGACTCAGCGGTTAACGAGCCAGACTAGCATCCATGATGACTCGGGTTCCATCCTTGGTCTCGCTTAGCGGGTTAAGGTTCCCGTGTTGCCGTGAGCTGTGGTGTAGGTTGCAGACACAGCTCAGAACCCAACTTGCTGTGGCTGTGTGGTGTAAGCCGGCAGTTGCAGCTTCTATTCAGCCCCTAGCCTGGGAATCTCCATATGCCTCAGGTGCATCCCTAAAGAGACAAAAAAATAAATCGGGGGACTATATTTAGTCACTTGTGATGGAACATGATGGAGGATAATGTGAGAAAAAGAATGTAAATATATATGTATTACTGGGTCACTCTGCTATACAGCAGAGATTGACAGAACATTGTAAATCAACTATAATAGAAAAAATAAAAATCTCAAAATATTTATTCTGTCCTACAGTTAAGGTAGCTACACTGAATCTGCTTCTATTTTTTTATTTTCTTTGTGATTTCAGGTTTCATTTGTGACATTATACTTATATGCTCAGAACATCTCGATACAAAAGTTTAAGCACATAGACGAGAGCACATAGAAAAGAATTTCTAGGAGTTCCCGTTGTGGCTCAGTGGTTAACGAATCCGACTAGGAACCAAGAGGTTGCGGGTTCGATCCCTGGCCTTGCTCAGTGAGTTAAGGATCCAGCGTTGCTATGAGCTGTGGTGTAGGTCGCAGATGCAGCTCGGATCCCACATTGCTGTGGCTGTGGCTGTGGCGAAGGCCGGCAGCTACAGCTCCTGTTAGACCCCTAGCCTGGGAACCTCCGTATGCCCCAAGTGCAGCCCTAGAAAAGACAAAAAGACAAAAAAAAAAAAAAAGAATTTCTATTTCATGAACATGTTTGTTAACTCCAGAGAAGAGGGTAAAAAGAGTCACTACCAAATTTAAAAGTATTTCTAAATGGAATATGTATTCATAATTTTCAAATGATCCAGGAAGTTACTGAAATGCATACTTTAGGGAAGCATTATGCTAATATGGAATACTTATTATGTAGATCGACTTCCATTTTTTCCAGCAGTTAATTTTTGTTACAAAAAAATCAGCATAGGGTGCTTCCCGAGGTCCACTTGGCCAGTGCCAGTGTTTAACCGCGTGTGTTGTGAACCTAAGGGGATCACATTGTGAAGAAATGGGGGCAGTGGTCACTCGCGCAGTCTAGAATTTCAGCCTAGAGAACCAGGTGGAATGGGAAATCAGCAAGTTGAAAACCTCCCCTGCTCCCAGGCACCCCTCCACCGAGAGCAGATAAGCAGCCATCCAGAAATTAAGGGAAAAATTGCTAGAAAAGATGACAAGCTGCTGTCATTACTAAAAGATGCTGTCATTACTAAAAGATGTGTATGTTGATTCCACAGATCCCATGTCTTCTGTGCAGGAGAGTGCTTGGGTAGTAGTGGTGTCACAGAAGGCATGAAATTTAGATTCAGCAAATCTGGATGTAGCTCTCAGCGTCACCACTAGTGGCGTGATGTTGGATGTGTCCTTCACTGTAAAACAGTGTACTTTTCTCATCATATGGCATTATGATTTCATACAAATTTATATGAATTGGGTTTTGCAGTTTGTTGGAGCTTTCCTTCAGTTTTCCCTTGAGATCTCTCACATAGTTACGGCTGCTGGTGTCACCTGAAGGCTAAACTGGTCTAGGCATCCAAGAAGGCCCACTCGCAAGGCAGGTAGTTGATAGTGGCTGTTGGCTGAGTTCAGCCATGACTGGATCAGAGCATCCACTGGCAAGCTCTCCATGTGGTACGGGCTTCTTATAGCATGGTGACTGGCTGGGTTCCAAAAGTAAATGTAGCAGGACAGAAAAAGTAGAACTGTCAAATCGTCAGAGTATCATTTCTTTATCCTATCTACTGTGCAGCCACAGAGCCTACCTTGATTCAAGGGTTGGGCCCTCTGAAGTGCATCAGATCTGGAAGTGCATGCTGTCAGTTTGTCTGATTTGGATGATGTTAACATTGACAGGCGGGTTAAGGTGGTATCTGCCATATTTTTTCTGTAAAATTAATATTTTTTCTTTTGTAATTAATAAGTTATTGATTAAGAAGGGGCATGAGAGGTGCTGGAAGTGTTCTCCGTTTTGATCTGGGTGGACGTTGCTTTGGAATATACCCATGTACAAATACATCAAGCTATTCATTTCTAAACAGAAGCATTTTACATACTTGAGTACAATATACTTAATACCTCAATAAAAAAATAAATTTTAAATTTAAAAAAGTGAGCATAGTTGACCCTTAGCCTTCCAAAGCCATTATTCTTAGTTGCAGTAGCTATAGCTTTCCTTGTGCTGCTAAATAGAGTTAACAGTTTCACCTGGTGCTTCCTTGAATTGTCAAATAAAAATTAGCTGAGTGACATTCCTTGTCCTCAACCCAGATCTACTAAATCAACATCTCCAGGGGAAAAGTCCAAAAATCTGTATTTTTAGTGGTTTGCAATTAATTCTTGATCTTACTAAGCACAATCACCCATTTACAAGCTACTAGAACCTCATGTAAGGATAGGGGATATCTTTGTGGTCGATTGCTTTGAGCAGCATCTGTGAACAAAAATGTGGGCTAATGTAGTCCAACAGTCTAACCCTTGATAGAGCTAGGGTGAGGCAGGTGGATCAGCTTAGAAGTGGCGTGTATGTCAACATTATCTGAAGACTGGGAAGAAGGGAGGGAGAAACGTTAAGGTTAAATAGATGGATTTACATACTTTTTTTTTTTGGTCTTTTTGCCTTATCTAGGGCCGCACCTGCGGCATATGGAGGTTCCCAGGCTAGGGGTCTAATCGGAGCTGTAGCCGCCAGCCTATGCCACAGCCACAGCAATGCGGGATCTGAGCCGCGTCTGCAACCTACATCACAGCTCACAGCAACACAGGATCCTTAACCCACTGAGCAAGGCCAGGGATCGAACCCGCAACCTCATGGTTCCTAGTCGGATTCGTTAACCACTGAGCCACGACGGGAACTCCGGATTTACATACCTATTTTTAATATCTTTTCTAACAAAACCAAATTAAACTTACGATTTTTGGTCATTTAATGAACTTAAACTCATCAAGATAGACCCTCTCTAGATGACAGAGAATAGTATCAGATTCTGATTTGATGCTCAGAAAATGTGGTTCATGTGCTGGTCATCCAGATACAGCTTTGTTTTTGTTTTTTTGTGTGTGCTTTTTTTTTTTTTGCCTTTTCTAGGGCCGCACTTGTGGCATATGGAGGTTCCCAGGCTAGGGGTCAAATTGGAGCTGTAGCCGCCAGCCTGTGCCACAGCCACAGCAACACAGGATCCGAGCCCTGTCAGCAACTTACACCACAGCTCATGGCAACACTGGATCCTTAACCCACTGAGCTAGGCCAGGGGTCAAACCCACAACCTCATGGTTCCTAGTTGGATTTGTTAACCACTGAGCCACAATGGGAACTCCCAGCTTTGATTTGTTTTTGTAAATGAATATAGGATATATGTAGACTTTGATATAAATAAATCCTCAAAGGATAAGTGAAAGACTGAATTCAGGTTATGAACTGTAGGGGTATGGTAGAGTCGTTTGGTGGGCAAAAATGTGGGCTCTGTAGAAGTAGTGGATTATCTGCAGGCAGAAATGAATGTCAACAGAAATGCCTTGACCTACTCGCCTGTGTATTAGAGAGCAGTTCTGTTTTGTTGAGAGCCTTTATCAGTGTTGTTACACTTCTCTCACCGTGAACAACAAAGGGACATGGCCAACTTCTGGTAGAACCAGGCTCATTACACAAGAACAGACATCCTTGATCCTAGAATCTCCACAAATTTCCTGACAAAATATCCCCTTGACAGAATAGCGATCCTCCTGAGCCATTTATAGAGGGTCTACCATGAAGCCAGAGTAGTCTTCAGCCTCAAGGAGTCAAAGTTTCCACCAGACACCCAGAAGCAGATCTAGCCTGCATAAAGGAACTTTTTTCTGGGTCAGAGAATTACAGGTAGTTTTCAGCCTTTTGGATTTATGGAGTAGTACATTTTCAGAAAAGATTTCAGTGACCCATATAAAGTTGCTGTCCTCTCATTTTTCAAACAAGGACAGGTGACTGGTTTCTGTGAATTTGTATTTAATAGTCACAGCTGTCATTTGTTATCCACTATGTGCAAGGCTCTGTGCTGGTTACTTTTCCAGAAATACCTCATTTGATTTTCACAATGTCCCTGCAAGGTAAGTATTTTATCTTAATATTACAGATGAAGAGATAGGCTTAGAGAGGGTAGGTAATTTACCTGATGCCACACAGCTAGTTGATGGCAGAGCACTGGTTTTGAACCCAGGTCTATCTAATTCTGAAGGCTGTGTCTGTCCTGTTTATCATCTGAAATATATTATTCAGATAAGATTTTTAAACACCTGGTCTGATGAGATGATAGCTCAGAAAATAAAACTGAGTTTTGTCCTTGTAGAGAGATTTGGGCTTCAGGGAATTTTTTTTTTTTTTTTTTTTTTTGCCTTTTTAGGGCTGCACTCGCAGCATTTGCAAGTCCCCAGGCTAGGGGCTGAATTAGAGCTTCAGCTGCTGGCCTACACCACAACTCGTGGCAATGCCGGGTCCCTGACCCACAGAGTTAGGCCAGGGATCAAACCCACATCCTCATGGATATTAGTTGGATTCGTTTCCTCTGCACCACGAAACTCTCCAGGAAAAGTCTTAAAAGCTTTTCTTTTTTCTTTTTTTCTTCCTAATTGACCTACTTCAGTTTATTCAAGAGTTCTCCTCATGGCCCAGTGGTAATGAACCTGATTAGTATCCCCCAGGATAGGGGTTCGATCCCTGGCCTCTCCCAGTGGGTTAAGGATCTGGTGTGGCTGTGGCTGTGGCTTAGGCTGGCAGCTACAGCTCCTATTCAACCCCTAGCTTAAGAACTTCCATATGCCGCAGGTGCGGCCCTAAAAAGACAAAAAAAAAAAAAAAATTTCAGTATTTCTCTAATAGATGTAAAAGTCCCATAAAAAATATGAGACTGTTTCTAGCTGACATTGTGATGTAATCTTACATAAACATGTAGATATATATTTGGTCTGAGGTGGTGAGAAATTTAACTTCTTTAAGCCTGTTCTGCTCAAATGTGACTTGAAATAGGTTGTCACAAAGTACAGCTTCTAAGAGGTTATTTCAGTGTTCACTGATCATTAATGATTTGACTGTTAAGGTGAATAGCTCCTAGTGGGGAAAACTGTCTCACAGAATTAAACTTACTGACACCATGAATGGGAAAGAGAAACCCTACTCCACTTCACTGTTTGGCCAGAAAACAGAAGACAAAGGAACAGACTGGGTTGCCATTTGCTAAGATTATCAAAGTCAAGAGAGGTGTTTGGGGCTGAATTGGATTCTCTCTAAATTTGTATGTTGATGCCCTAGTCCCTGGTACTTCATAATGTGAGTGTTTGGAGATGGGGCCTTTAACTTAACTCAGTTAAAGTTAAGTGAGGTCATGTGTGTTGGCCCTAATCTAATCTGACGTCTTTATAAAAAAGAGGAAGAGATGAGCCTTTCCTCATCTATGGAGGAAAGTCCATCTGCAAGCCAAGGAGAGAGGCTTCAGGGGAAACCAACACTGCCAACACCTCGGACTTAGACTTCCAGTCTCTAGAACTGTGAGAAAATACATTTCCGTTGTTTAAGTCACCCAGTCTGTGGTACGTAGTTAAGGCAGGTACAAGAGGAATTAGATGTTGGGCATGAGCTAACCTCACCCCCCACCCCCATCCCAAGACAACCAGTTAAGGGAGACATCAGGAGACCGTGGTTGAGCTTCTGCTGTCCAGCAAGGATGGTTTATATTGAGGCTGGAGATCAGTTAGGGATAAGGATTCCTTGGGAGTAGGAGGGACATGAATGTCAAATAGAGTGATTTTTTTTTTTAAACTGTCAAACTAGTGACACACTGTCAGGTAAATGTGTGTGTTTCCTTTTTGCTGTATGATGTACTTTATACTAATAATATTCTTGTGATTACTTATCCAACAGTTGCTCATTTCTTCCCTTGGTTAACAGCTAACAATGCACAAAAGGATTTTATTGGCTAGAGCACTGGCCAGCAGTGTGGGTTTCTGCTGTTTGCTAGAAACCCTCAAGATTGGGCTTAAATCTTGTCCTAGCCACTTCCCAGCTGTGTTATTTTGGGCCAAATTACTTATCTTCCTGTGCCTCAGCTTCTTTATCAGTAAAATAGAGATTGTAGTACCTTCTTCATAGGGATGTGTGAGAATTAAATGAGTTAATCCATGTAAAGTGCTTAGAAGGATACCTGCCATATAGTAAGCACCTAATAAATATCAGCAATTATTATTTTAACTTGGGCCTTTCTATGCACATGGTTAACTGACAGCCCATATGCATTTCCAGCAAAACATGTGACAGCTCCCCTGAAATGACCAGCTTAGTATTACAAAAGAACAAACAGCCTGAAGAACAGTAGCTACTAAATCTCAGCACTAGCATCTTCTAGGAGGCTGACAGATTCCTGGACCCCTGCCCCCGGAGATTCTGATTCACTAAGCTGGGATGGATCTGACTTTATAATAGGCACTTTAGGTAATTCTAACACAGGTGGTTCCCAGAACACCCATTACATACTAATCCAAAGGAATGTCATAACTTACTAATCATGAGACTATAATAATTTTTATTTACTAATCATGACACTATAATAATTTTATTTAAAGTATTTGAAATATGTAATACATCAAGTGTATAAACTTGCTTTAAAAATCACCTGAATGATGATTTCCGCTAGAGTTAATACAAACTATTTAATAAACCTGAAGAAAGTCTGCATTGGATGCAGCCCTCCGTTTCTTTGAAGACAGTTTATCTCAGGTTGAGTTGTTTGAGGTGAGGACGACTTGTCCAGTACCCTCCTGAGCGTTGTGGCCTGGCTGAGTGAACTGAGTTGAAGACAAATGGAGAGCGAGGGAAGCAGCTTCCAGAGAAGCAGAGAGGATGGTGGCTGGATTCATTTGGAAGAAATGGCCCATTCACCCAGAATGTAGCAGGCTAGCCATGCAAACTAATTAGAAAGTCTTGCATATAGACGATGATAGCTGTGAGGGACTTTTTTTAAATTTTTATTTCTGGTGCTATGACCCTGGAGAAAGGTAAATAGCTAAAGAAGCGCTTGGCTCAGAGTTCTTGTCGTGGCACAGCGGAAACGAATCCGACTAGGAACCATGAGGTTGCGGGTTTGATCCCTGGCCTTGCTCAGTGGGTTAAGGATCTGGCGTTGCCGTGAGCTGTGATGTAGGTTGTAGATGGGGCTCTGATCCGGCGTTGCTGTGGCTGTGGTGAAGGCCGGCAGCTACAGCTCCTGTTAGACCACTAGCCTGGGAACCTCCATGCTGCAGGTTCGGCCCTAAAATGAAAGCCCAGTCCTAAGCTGAAACTGGGTGTACAACATGGAGCCTGACAAAATACTGTACATAGTGTTTCCTAGGTTCAGAATAAAAGGTGATTAAGGTTGAGCACCAGGATAACTCTGAAACTGAAAAATCTGATCTATTATGTTATAATAAATTCCTAAAATCTGTATACCTGTTGATTACAGGACTGAAGTTTATAGCTGATATATTTTTTTTCCCCCATATTGGTCACATTCCTGGGATCAGGTGAAATAAGAATGGTCATTATTATGGAAATAAAGGTCAGGTTCAAAGGGGAGAAACTCCCGATCCCTGGGCAGTTATAGAGAAACTTACCAGGACTAAGATGAGGGGGAAAGGTAGTGGTGGTAGTTCCTGGAGCTTGTAGCCTGTGTAACTCACCTGAGTGTTCTCATGGCATGACAGGGAGAGATTCTGGGTATTCAACAGTGGTACAGTGTTTCTTTTAGGAAAAAAAATGATTTTAACAATGTTGAGTAAAATAGACAATACTGGTATTGTTAACCTAGAAAGTTTTTGAACTGGCCTCCTTAAAATCTTTATGCTGCTTCTAAGATAAAAAGCTACTTAGATACTGTTAGTTCATTGATTCTTTTCACCTTACTTATAATAATCTTAGAACATTTACTAAGAAATAAAAATCAAAGGTGTGCATTCTAAGATATGTATGTATCCATGTGTGTATATAACTTATAGTTTACAGATGCTATACATATTTTTTTTAAGTCCGAGTGCCTCAGCTTTATTAATATAACTGTTTTTCTTAATGTTGAGATTTAAGTCAATCAAAGCGAGATTTTTAAAAAACTTTCTAAGTAAATTTAGCAGGCAGGTGTTTCATTTTTAATTCTATCATTTCTACCACCTGATGTTTGTGTTGTTAACCATAGCATCACTTTGTTCAGTTACTTCCAGAAATTGAGGAATTCCTGTCCTTTGTGCTTAATTGTCCCAAGATATTTAAAATATCACTTCTTCATCTTTTTTTTATGGCCACACCTGCAGCACATGGAAGTTTCTGAGCCAGGGACTGAATCCAAGCTGCAGCAACACTGGGTCCTTTAACCCACTGCACCAGGCAGGGATCGAACCCAGGCCTCTGCAGTGACCTGAGCCACTGCAGTTGGATTCCTAACCCACTGTGCCAGAGCAGGACTCCTATCATTTCTTATTATAAAAGCAGTATATATTTATTATAGAATATTTGAAAATTACAGAAAAGTAGAATGAAATCATAATTCTAGTACCCAATGATTACTACCATTAAACGCCTGCCTTTTTTTTTTTTTTTTTGCTTTTTAGGGCCGCACCCATGGCATATGGAGGTTCCTAGGCGAGGGGTCAAATCGGAGCTGCAGCCGCCTGCCTACACCACAGCCACAGCAACATGCAGGATCCGAGCTGTGTCTGCGACATACACCACAGCTCACAGCAACGCCAGATCATTAACCCACTGAGCAAGGCCAAGGATTGAACCCGCAACCTCATGGTTCCTAGTCATACTTGTTAACCGCTGCGCCATGACAGGAGCTCCTAAACGCCTGCTTAATTGCCATTAACATTACTTACCAGTCTTTAAACTCTCTCTATACGTGTAAACAGTGTGTGTGTGTTTATAAACACAAATTAGTAACATACCATGATACTATATATACACTGAATATTATAGCAATATCACATATCCCTATTAAATGTTCTTCAAATGCATAATTTTAATAACTATAGTAGACTTACATTTCACCAATGTTTATGATTATTTTTAACTTTTTGCTACTGTAAATAATACTGATCCTTCTTGTGTAGAAATATTTTGACACAACTTTGGCTTCCTTAACACAAAATAAGGCCGGACTGGAGTTCCTGGCTTATAGGTGGTAACATCTCTAGGGATCTTGATACATCTTTCCCACATGCCCTCTGGAAACCACTTGTTTGCATGCTCACTAGCAGAGCATAAGCACCTGTTTCACCACCTTCTGCAAGAATGAATGTTAACTTTATTTATTTATTGTCTTTTTAGGGCTGCACCGAGGCATATGGAGTTTCCCAGACTAGGGGTTGAATCAGAGCTATAGCTGCCAGCCTACATGGGATCTAAGCTGCATCTGCGACCTACACCATAGCTCATGGCAATGCAGGATCCTTAACCCACTGAGCAAGCAAGGCCAGGGATCGAACCCGTGTCCTCATGGATATTAGTCGGATTCGTTAACCACTGAGCCATGACGGGAGCTCCGACTGTTACAAACTTTAAAAACAGTTTGGGAGTTCCCATTGCGGTATAGTGGAAATGAATCTGACTAGGAACCATGAGGTTGCTGGTTTGATCTCAGGCCTCATTCAGTGAGTTAAGGACCCAGCATTGCTGTGAACTGCCATGTAGGTCGCAGACGTGGCTGGGATCTGGCGTTGCTGTGGCTGTGGTGTAGGCCAGAAGCTACAGCTCCGATTTGACCCCTAGCCTGGGAACCTCCATGTGCCATGGGTGCGGCCCTAAAATGACAAAAGGCAACATCAGATCCTTAACCCACTGAGTGAGGCCAGGGATTGAACCCACATCCTCATGGATCCTAGTTGGGTTTGGGAACCACTGAGCCATGAAGGGAACTCCATGACCCTTAATATTAAGAACACAGCATTTCTTCTAAGCAAACCTATTTAAGACAAATGACTACGACAGTTCACAATTAATTCCACTGCAGTGACACCTTCGTTGTTGTACTAATCCTCAGCCTCCTAGAGTCCATCAAGGGACTTTTTTCTTTTTTTTTTAGAAGTAAAGTATTTGCTGTGATAATAAAGAGCACAAGCTTCTGTGTAAGACTGATTCAGCACCCTGCCGTTTAGTCTTGTGTAACCCTAAACAAGTTGCTTAACTTCTCTTAAGTTTTAGTTACCTTGACTATAAAACAGAGCTGATAAATCTTCTCATAATTCTCACAATAATGAGACAGGAGTTATTAAAGCATTCAATAAAATGTAGTTACAGTTGAAACTGAGAAATATTTCTATCCTATGAAACTGAGAAATATTTCTATCCTAATTACCTGATAGGTAAGGCAAGGCATGGTAGTATGCCTCCTAGGAACCAGAACTTTTCAAGTCCCAACAAGTTGCCTGTTTTACTTCATTTTACTGTTTAAATTTGCTGGAAGAGTAGCACAGATAATGGGACTTTTTTAATTGGGGGGGTGGTTGGGGTTGGGAGATTGCCTGGGCTTGCTAGCCCAAGTGTGACCTCAGTCTTGCAGGGTACAACAGCGCTTGCTGGTATGGTCCTTAACAGTTGAGAGAGTTGCCCCCAAACTGATAGGATAAATTGGCTTTCACTTATTCCTACCCCCTGTAGGTGAAAGAAAGAGCCCTGCTTTAACCATACTGTTGCTACACTTGTGTGCTCATTTGAAGGTCATTATATGAACTTGGCTTTTCCTTTTCACGCTGTGCCTGTGTATCCACCTGCTCATCTGTTTAGGTTTTTGTAAATATAATGCAGATTCTCATTCACTGAAGTTTCAGTTCTTTGTGTAATGGATTAGAGACTAAATACTTGATCTTTAAAAGTAAATTTCAAATTTCAGATGATGTCTACTCTTCCCCACTGGGGATGTGACTGTGATCTATACTCACTGTTGAGCCAGGCTGACAGGTTGACTGCCGGATGAGTTGTTAGCAGTGCCGAGGCACCCTGACATCACCCTCTGAACTGCTTTCTCTTTCACATTCTTGTACTTTCCCAGCTGACGGCCAGAGTGTAGGTACTGATTCCACCAGCTGCTCCAACCGAAAAGCCAGGTTCAGAAATGTCAGATATCCTTCGGGAGCTGCTCCGAGTCTCTGAGAAAGCTGCCAACATTGCCCGGGCATGCAGGCAGCAGGAAGCCCTCTTCCAGCTGCTGATAGAAGAAAAGAAAGAGGGAGAAAAGAACAAGAAGTTTGCGGTTGATTTCAAGACCCTGGCTGATGTACTGGTACAGGAAGTTATAAAACAGAATATGGAGAACAAGGTAAGAAAGGTCACAGCCAAGGTAACTGCAAAACATTTGCCTCTGTGGTTTTTCCCTCTGATAGAATAGCATGCCTTTTCCTTTCCCCCTCAGAATTCTAGCAACTTAGATGCTAATAAACTGCTTGGGTCCCACCCCCACCCCACCTCCTTGTTTCGACTCCAATATTACTAAATGTGTGTTGCAGAGAAAAAATTAAATACAGATAAATAAGAATCCTCTTAATCCTACCACTAAAGAAAACTACAGCTATGTTTGGTTAATGTTGCTGGAATGTTTTCCTTCTGTGTGTGTGTGTGCATGTGTGCATGGCGCATATAACTTATTTCAAAAGAAATGAGTGTTTTTACAACCTGTTTTTTAAAACTTGACATATATTTTTTGGCATAATCATTTATCTGATGGTTGCCTCTGTTATGGGCTCACAGAGGTCCTGAAGACTTGAAATCTCCCTTTATTCTAGTAGAAAAACAGTTTGTAACTAACAATGATTATAATTCCAGGTTTATTAAACTGACTAGGGAAAACATAAATAGTGATAACAAACAACTTTAGCAGATGCTTATAAATTACCTCATGCCTGATACTAAGCTTTTTAAATATATTAATTCATAACAATTTTCTGAGGTAAGAACTATTTCAGTTTAATGGATGAGAAAAGGAAGGCACAGAGAGGTTAAATAACTTGCCTAAATTTACACAGCAAGTGAATGGCAGAGCTCATTTTTGAACACAGGCTAATGGGCTCCAGAGTCTTTATTCTTTGCATTACTTTATTGCCTTTTACATAATAACCTAATAATTGCTTTTCTTTTAGATTTGGGAGGATATAATTTTATGTCAGAAAGCCTTACAAAATATTGTAATAGTTTCTCTGAAATTCTCAAAATATGAGGAGTCATTTAGAATCATTTAAGTGAATTCTTAACCATAGGCAGGAATAATTGATGCTTGGAAATCTCTGCAAACAATACTTGTTCATGTCCTATAATAATCTGGCTCCAAGAAACTAAATGAAGCAAGTTTATTTTTGTTACCAATCAAGATAGCTGGGTGGAAGCAACTGGATTAGAAATGCATCAACATTAATGTTTGTGAGCTAAAGTTTGCCCCAAAGCATTATAATAAGTCAGGCAATTGTTTGTTCATGAAGTATATGCCAGGATTTAGGAATAAATAAATGATACTTACTTTTGGCTGCATAAAACAGTTTCACCACTCTAAGTACTTCAGCCTCAGAATGGGTCTCCAGGGCAGGCTGGAGGACTGGAGCGTCAGCCCTTGATGAATAGGCTCAGTGCCAGCCCATGTTGACTCCCATTGTTCTTCAAAAGAGTTAAAAATAACAAGTAATTGTGGGCACTATCAAAGCTATCTTAAAGCTATCAACCATCTGTGAATAACTGAATTCAAATATTTGAAGCATTTCTTTGCTTTTATAACCTGAGAACTTCACTCATGTCATAATTCAGCACATATTTCATGAGAAATTATTTTTACTACAGAGAGAATCAGAAGCAAAATGTATCTGAAAGCTTCCAGTCACCCAAAGATGAGAGAAGATTCCTATTTAGCTTGATTTTTTTTAATACTATATTGATATACAAATGATTAGTCAATAAAATATTTCCCCTTTTTTGCTATATCACCTTCCTAGCCTGAAGGTTAAAGATACCTCTAACAGGTGCAGAAAGCACACCTGAAAAGGAAAACAAAATCTAATTTTATCCTCTAATCCCTTCTATGCAGTCTCATTTTAGGTACTTGGTCAAGAACATTAACATGTATTAGCTATTAAGAGTTCTATTTAAGAGCAACAGTTAAAACAGCTCCTTTGTAAACATTCTAGCTCTATGACCCTTAACTAGAAAGATGAAATTTCTAGAAGTACTTCCACAGTCTCAACAGAACATCAGGAAACTAGACTTCTACCATGATTTGGGCTTTCTAGAGGGGCAAAGGAGTAGGAAAATATTAGAAAACTAAGTACTAAACCAAGCTGACTTCACTTTTATACCTGGATTGATTGCTGGAATTGTAAATTTCTAAATTTCAAGTCTAATTGTGTTATTTAATTTGAAACATAAAATGGAAATCTGTTCAGAATTGAACATGAGTGTGGGTTTTTTTTTTTTTATTGTTTCGTATTTTTGTCATAACTCTGAATCATTCAGTTTCCAGGCTTGGGGAAAAAAATTTTTGGAGAAGAATCCAATGAGTTTACTAATGATTTGGGTAAGTATAAGAATCTTAATGTATTTTATAGCCTAATTATCATAAGATATTTTTGTTTTTAACTTACATCATGGAGTAAATGGATGTTGGGAGGCTCCTCATTCAAATAACATATTTGAATTTAGTTAAGCTTCATTCAATACTTCAGAATATCACACCATTTAAGTCAGGGAAATGTGGCATCTTAGAATTACTTAGAGAGTCCACGTGTATTATTCGACATAAACAAATCTATAGTATTTGAATAATTTATGATTAAACCATTGGGGAAGTTGCAGGGCCCTTTGGGAATCTAATGGAAGTTATAGATACTCCCAGAAAGATGTATATCTGCACAGTTGTGCAGATAATTTCAGGTTCATGTAAACCATTTGTGGACCTCGTGGGGAGCCCATGGACCTTGGCTGAGAATGTAGAGGAGGACCTGTGCCTGAACTCATCTCACTGCTTCTCTGGTCTCAGAACCTCTGTAAAGGCAGTTGGACAACCTAAAAGGTTCCTTTTAGTTCCAAGTTTTAACTCTTATTTAACTCATTTCCTGTGGGCCAAATTCTCCTTTGAGGGACTACCATGTCCCTTTGTGGTAGAGAAAAAAATATCAAAACCTCTGATCCTTTTCAGAGAGACAAATTTTTTTTAGCTTGTCTGTCTTTTTGTTTATTTAATAGTAGAAGATTAAAGTAGTGAACTTTAAACATTGACATGTGACAAATTGTTAAATAGCTAGAGGAACAGTTACAAAGAAAACTAATTTCTGGATTGAAATACATGGGCTGTGTATTAAGATGCAATTCTTTCTACGACATTCAGTAAAAAGAAAAATTCTCATTTAAACTCAAGGTTAAAAAACAAATCTGTGACTAACTTGTAATAAATCCTAATACACTTAAAATCCTAGGTTTGACTACTTCATAAACAGTTGTTTTAATATTTCATTATTTTTGAATTATAGGGGCAAAAAGGCATTCCACATACATTTTCTGAGATCTGAAGGAGAGAATGGATTTAGCATGTTGGTGGGCAGAGAAACTTGGGAAAAGGAAGGGGAGGGACTGGCAGATGAGGTGAGATGATATCGTGGAAGGTCAAAGGAAGGAGTTTGGATTTTCCTCCAAGTGTGATGGGAATTCGGTGGTGAATTTTAAGCAAAGGAGTAATGGGATATGGTTTGCTCATTTGAATGATCCCATGGCTTTTACTGAGCCTACTGTAGGTGCTTAGCAAGTAGTAGCGATTAGCATTATTATTTCCGAACTTTAACAGTCAAATTTATTTGAATTTAGCTAAATTTAATGGACTATTTCTTGCGACTTGAGAATCATCATTTTAATAGATTCAAATTGTGCTTCCCAAACATAATGGTCACTTGAATCGCTTGGGGATCTTGCTAGACCTCAGTAGGTCTGGGATGAGGACTGAAGTTACAAATTTCTAACAAGCTCTCAGGTGATGCAGATCCTGCTGGTTCTTGGAATGGCTAGGTTAGCTAGGAGTATTTGTCTATATACCTAAAAAAACCCAAAGTGCCATGTTAAATTTTTAAAATTTTATATTCTGCATTGCTGTCACTTGTTGTTGCTATTAATTTGCCTGTTTTTGTCAGCCTCTTTCCTTACTTTCACGGGGTAACTGGAAACCCAGGATCTAAGCAGGAATCTAAGAAGCATGTTTAAAGTGATGGTAAAGCACCTGGACTTGGTGACTTGAGGTTTCAATTATAGAAGCAGCTTTGCTTACGTCCAGTTTTCCAGTGGTTTCACAGAGGAGAGCTAATCCATGTGTGTCATTTCGAGTCTTAGAATTTTTACCACATTTAAAGTTTAGTATACATCATCTTATATTACTTTACTGAGCACAAACAATTTTTAGTTAAAGGCAGCATCATATAGGGAGGTAGAAGCCCTCTGTGTGCTGATTAAAAACTCCATTCTTCTCAATAACACGTTCAAGCACGAACAGGGTAACCTACAGTATATTAAAAGTCAGAAGGCAAAAAATATAAAAGATTATCAAGGACTCGGGGTTCAGGGTTCTTAACTGGTCCATGAGCTCCCTTAAACTGGATATAAAAATGTGTGCATGTGCCCATGTGAACATTTTTCTGGAGAGAAGGTCCTTTGACACCTGGAATTCATTCCTCACTGTTAGATGCATGTGTGACCACTGAGCAGCTGTGACTTAAAGAAGCCCACTGGGTGATTCTGGCAAGCAGCTGGGTTAGGAACCACTGGTATGGATTTGTTGCCTTCACCAAATCTGAGGTGCCCTGATGGCTTTTGCTTCTCCCCGCTCTCTGTCCATTCTTTCTCCCCTAAAACTTGAGATGTAATGGTTGTTAGTTTGTCTTTACTCTAGGGGAAAAGACTGTCATCAGACTGTGTCCAACAGAGGAAGAAACAGTAGATCTTCTCAACAAAGTCCTGAATGGTAACAGGTTGGCATCTGAAGCATTAGCGAAGGTGGTACATCAGGACATCGTCTTTATTGACCCAGCTCTGGATTTGATAGAGATCAACATTCCACAGGACATTCTGGGAATTTGGGTGGATCCTATAGGTAAGTAGTGGAGAGTGTTTGCTCTTGTTTATTTGCTTTTTTAGTAACCTTTTTAACCTTTTTCTTTTCCTTTTTCCTTTTTTGGTGGGGTGAAGGGTTGGAAAAATAAAAATTGAGAGTATGGTTTAACTCTCCTAGAAGTTTTTAAATTTTTGAAGTTTTAAAATGATAAACGAAGAGTCAAGGTGTTTGTTATAGACATATATGCATTTTTATGTGTGTGTATACACACGTATATACACACATACAGGCACATATATACAAAGCTGAATTAACTCATCTTTGAAAGACGTCAGGTGCCAGATTGCTAAATATGAGAGAAGAATGACATGATAGTGGCTATAACCGAGTACACATGCCATTTTAAGAACATTCAGCTCCAGCAGATTGCTGCTATCTGAGAGTAGAGGCCAGATCTTCAGATTAAAAAAAAAATACATATATATAATCTCAAAACCCAGGTTCTTAAGTGAGATCTCAGAATGAAACCACTGGTTTATTTCATTTAAATAAGCAAAAAATCAAAACCACTGTCAGGTCAAGCAAAACACAGCTGAATGTGACTCTTATCAGTCAGACTGTGAGTCCTGGGTAAACCTCACCACTATTTTTTTGGTCATGATTATGGTAGAACCATGCCACAGGTATTAATTTGCAGAAGTCTCCCTCATTTTTCTCCCCACCTTCCTGGCATAATCTACCCAACACAACAAGACCAGTCATTATACTGAGCAGGCAACTCCCCCCACCCTCCCAATCCTACAACCACATTAAAGGCATTTCTGCAATGTTGATTAATCATCAGAGAACTAGAGAACTTTCAGCCAATGGATTGTATTGCAAACTGAGAATGTGTTCCAGAATCTTTTATCACTTAAAGATAAGTCAGCCTCAGTTAAGGTTTTTGAGGAATACAAACCTTGTTTTTAGGTTCCATCCTGAATGGTTCTGTTTGCCAGCTCTCTGGATCTTGTGCCTGGCACATCCTTAATTGGGCATAAACTCACTAGATGCTGGCCGTCAGCTGCTGGCATGTATATCTTTTAAGAAGAAACCTAGCTCCTTGGCTTCTTCTTCCTTTTTTTTTTTTTTCGGGCCTGCACCTAGGGCATATGGAGGTTCCCAGGCTAGGGGTCAAATTGGAGCTGCAGCTGCCAGCCTACACCACAGCCACAGCAACGCAGGATCCAAGCCACGTCTGTGACCTACACCACAGCTCATGGCAACGCCGATCCTTAACCCGCTGAGCAAGACCAAGGATCAAACTTGCATCTTCATGGATACTAGTTGAGCTATGATGGGAACTCCGGTCCTTGGCTTCTTTTTCCCAGGAGCACCATTAATTTCTTCCTCTTGTGTCACCATCATTTTTTTTCTCCTAAATTGAGGGACAAACAACTAAAAAGGTAATTCTACCCCTGACAGATTCTAGAAGGAGACTTTCCCCAACCTTGGACTTGTCCTCTGATTAGTAGGAGCTCCAAGGAATCCCACCAGCTATCCTGAGCCATTAGCTTTTATTTTTTTATTCTTTATTAATTAATGTATTTACTTTTGGCTGCCCCATGCCATATGGAGCTCCCAGGTCAGGGATCAGATCCGAGCCACAGCCGTGAACCAGGCTGCAGCTGTGGTAACACTGGATCCTTAACGTACTGTGTGGCTGGGGATTGAATCTGTGTCCCAGTGCTCCTAAGATGCTGCCAATACGGTTGTGCCACAGTGGGAGCTCCATGAGCCATTAGCTCCTAAATGATTCTGACATGTGATGGATATTTGAGTGCTTGTCATTTGCAGCGTGGTATGCTAGCTGCCATTGGAACTACAGACATAACTTCTCTCTCCAAGAGTTTCCATATAGTTGGGAAAATGAAACATAAGGAGCTTAAAAGTGAAGTACAAGAGGTCAAATGGTAATTCAGTATAAGTGGCAGCCAAAGGTAAAACTTGATTGGTTATTATCTTAGTCCATTGGGCTGCTATAACAAGATACCTTGGACTAGGTAGCTTATAAACAACAGATTTATTTCTCACAGTTCTAGAGGCTGAGAAGTCCATTATCGAGGTGATGGCATGGTTAGGTGAGGGCCCTCTTCTGGTTCATAGCTGGTACCTTCTCACTGTGTCCTCACATAGCTCAAGAGACTAACGGTCTCTCTGGAGCCTCTTTTGTAAGGTGGTAATTCTATTCATGAGGATTCCACCTTTAGGATTTAAGTACTTCCCAAAGGCCCCACCTACTAGTAACCACCAACTTTGGAGGGTTAGAGTTCGGGGGAGAAGGGACACAAACAGTCAGACTATAGTGGTCACCAAATTAGAAGGAAATGATAAAGGACAAAGTTAATAGATGTATTCATTATTATCTTCTAAATAATCACTACCTGAATCCTAACAAATTTCCTTCATTTTTCAGATTCAACTTATCAGTATATAAAAGGTTCTGCTGACATTAAATCCAACCAAGGAATCTTCCCAAGTGGACTTCAGTGTGTCACTATTTTAATTGGTGTCTACGACATACACACAGGGGTGCCCCTGATGGGAGTCATCAACCAACCTTTTGTATCACAAGACCTAAACACCCTCAGGTAAAAAGATGAACATTTTTTGGTATATTAATGGTTTTTAGAATTTACAACCTCAGCTTTATTTATTGTCAGGATTATCTCCCCGCCTGACATTCCTATGACAATACATTCGGTATTCCTACTAATAATCTGCATGTTTGAATTAACGGTCTTTTTATTTTCAGTCCTGGGTTTCACAACAAAATGTGGGGATTATCTAGTGAAAATATGCGTAGGTATGGCCAGGATTAGAACCTGACTATGAGCTACTCTTCCTATAAATGTTGTCAGTATCACTTCCTTTTCTGCCTCCTCCCTCCTCATCCTTCCATGGACCCTTGTGCAGAGCATAGGGGGTGGCCAGGCCACTGGCTACTCTGATCCATGGCCCATGCTTTGGTTGACTCCAGGGCAGGTTAGGTCCAAATGGAAGCTACTTTTCTCCTGTAGTTTTAGTTTTTTTTCTTGAAATAGATAATATTTTTTCCACCTATATAAAACTACATATTTTTATTTATTTATTTATTTATTTTGTCTTTTGTCATTTTAGGGACATACCTGCCTCATGTGGAGGCTCCCAGGTTAAGGGTCGAATCAGAGCTGCAGCTGCCTGGCCTACGCCACAGCCACAGCAATGATGGATCTGAGCCGTGTCTGTGACCTACACCACAGTTCATGGCAACGCCGGATCCTTAACCCACCGAACAGGGCCAGGGATCGAACTCTTGTCCTCATGGACACTAGTCAGATTCATTAACTACTGAGCCATGATGGGAACACCTACGTATTTTTATTAAACTTTAACTTGCTTCAGACAATAAAGAATTGTTTGTTCTTTAATAGTCATAAATGGTATCACTGGAATTTTGACATTTTTCTTCCACCCCTGCCTTCTTCCAAACTGAAAATGTGTTTGTTATCTTTAAAGCGTCATTAAGAAGTTAAAAATAGGTGGGGTTGTGGAAGTTCCCTTGTGGTGCATCAGGTTAGGGATCCAGTGTTTTCACTGCAGCAGCTCGGATTTGATTCCTGGTCCGGGAACTTCCACATGCCATGGGTGCAAGGGGGGGAAAAAAAAAAAAGGTGGGGCTGGATACTGATATAATCATGACCTAGAAATGGTTGACAAAATAGTTAGTGGCCCATATTCTAGAGTAAGACTCCCTGGGTTTGAATGCAGATTCTACCACTGATTTATATATTCTTACACTTACATTCTCTAAGCCTCAGTTTCCTTCTCTGTACAGAGAGTACATTACCCAGCCTATAGAGTAAGTTAAACATGAAGAAATGATAGGCATTATTGTTGTTGTTGCCAAAAATGATGAGTCCGTCTTCTGGGTGTTAAAGCCAAAGTAGAGCTAGTGAATTAGAGAATGAAAAGGTGTTATTAATTGAAGAAAAGCTTAATTAGGATTGTGAAAAATTTGTAGATTGAAAAGAAATTATTTATCTGGTCATCTTTCTCCATTAAACTTTTAGCCAAAAGTGGCAGTGAAACTTTACGTTCTTGGAGGCCAGAAATCCCACACATATTTTAGCATTGTCCTAGATGGATGTGATAATGCAGAAAAACCGAAAGCATTCCTAATCTGCAACCACACAGGCAGCAACACGCATAGGGAGTAACTTTTAGAAAAGAATTAGCTACTTTATTTTTACTGGGCTTAACAGTAATGAGTCTCAAGGCTTTTATGTATTTTTCATATCATCAAGTTGGGAAGTCAAATGAGCAATGAAAAACAAATATGATAACCTACCACCACAAACTGAATGTTCTGTTTCACAGGTGGAAAGGACGATGCCACTGGGGCCTTTCTTACATGGGGACCAACATCCATTCACTTCTGCCTTCAGTCTCTGGAAGAAACAGCAGAGAAACGCAGAGCCAAGAGACCAAAACCCCCAGCTCTGAGGCAGAATGCCCCCACCCATTCTCAGCTGTCATTAGTACCAGCGAAAAGGAAACCATCAAGACTGCGCTGTCCCGGGTGTGTGGAGAGCGCGTATTCCGGGCCGCGGGGGCAGGATACAAGAGCCTCTGTGTTGTCCTTGGCCTTGTAGACATTTACATCTTCTCAGAAGATACCACGTTCAAGTGGGACTCTTGTGCTGCTCACGCCATCCTCAGGGCCATGGGTGGGGGAATGGTGGACTTAAAAGAATGCCTGGAAAGAAATCCGGCCACGGGGCTTGACTTGCCACAGTTGGTGTATCACGTGGCAAACGAAGGCGCTGCTGGAGTGGATCAGTGGGCCAACAAGGGAGGACTAATCGCATACAGATCAAGGAAGCAGCTGGAGGCATTCCTGGGCCTCCTCATCCAATACCTGGGCCCTGCAGATGCACATACGTAGACGAGCTCTGCTTTCTGTACTCTGAAACCCAACTGTGAACCTAGTTTCCACATCTCCAGCTTTTGAAGACTGCTTTGTCCTACTGACCATCAACATTCACCTGCCCCTTTTGAAAAAGAGGAGCATTTTTCCATATGTTCATAATGTTAATGTTAATAAACGAATGATATTCATGCAGCAACTAAATGCCTGAGATTCTTAATAATGGATATTGTGCCATTAGAGTTGTCTAAAACTTACAGTAAAATATTGAAGACAAGGAAAAATTCCTGCTCAATTAGTAAAATTCTTTTAAACATCTAAGTGATAAGTAAAATGTTACTGAAATATTAGGGAGAGCAAAGAGAGAGGCTTGGGTTTAGTTTCCTGTCTGGAGGGGAAATCTGCAGTTTTAGCCTTTGGCAGAATGTTTAGGACTGAATTTGAAGCATAATTTAGCTGTGTTCATGTACTTTCAACAGTATTCTGTCTCTTAAAAGAATGAAAACCAGGAGTTTCCATCCTGGCGAGGCGGAAACGAATCCAACTTGGAACCATGAGGTTGCGGGTTTGATCCCTGGGCTCACTCAGCAGGTTAAGGATGCGGTGTGGCCGTGAGCTGTGGTGTAGGTCACAGAAACTGCCTGGATCCTGTGTTGCTGTGGCTGTGGCGTAGGCCGGTGGCTCTAGCTCCAGTTAGATCCCTAGCCTGGGAACCTCCATATGCTGTGGGTGCGGCCCTAAAAAACAACCAAAAAAAAAAAGAAGAGAAAAGAAAAATGAAAGCCAGGAGCACTGTGGGCCTCTTCCTGCTCACATACTCTTAACATTCTCACATGTACACACACACACACACACACACACACACACACACACACACACACATACACAGACACACATTCTAATCTCTCTCAAACTCATATTCTCATTCTTTTCTTTATTTTCTTTCTTTTTATGGCCATGTCCCATAGTATACAGAAGTTCCAGGGATGGAACCTACCCCACAGCAGTGGTCCAAGCTACTGGGACAACATGAGATCATTAACCTACTGCACCCCAAGAGGAACTCCCATATTCTCATTCGGATACTCTAAACTCTGTAACTCTCTCACATATACTCTCCATTTCTGTAGGTAAGACAGAAGGGGAGGTTTCTGTAATTTCTGCATACTTACAGCACTTCAAAAACCAGAGGTAGAGTTAAATACATGCAGTCGTGGTCCACAAGGATCCCACACTGAAGGTCCTCTTTGGTGGGTGAGACCACTTTTCTCTTTAGCCGTCCTGGTGGGGAAGTAGTGCCACCGTCTGGAGGGATCAAACTCTTAGCTCTGACACCTTTCTGCCTTGCGCCCTCTGGGGGCCAAGGGATATTTTTGCAGCATCCTCTATTTTTCTACAATTAAATTAACAATCTCTCATTTTTTTTTCTTTTGTCTTTTTAGGGCCGCACTCTCAGTTCCCAGGCTAGCGGGTCTAATCAGAGCTGTAGCTGCCGGCATACACCACAGCCATAGCAATGCGGGATCCGAGACGCATCTGCAACCTACACCACAGCTCAAGGCAAAGCTAGACCCTGACCCACTGAGCAAGACCAGGGACTGAACCCGCGTCCTTATGGATACCAGTCGTTCGTTAACCACTACAACCTCTTTTTTTTTTTTTTTAATTTTATGGCTGCACCGCCTGTATATGGAAATTCCAAGCCAGGCCAGGGATTGAATCTAAGCCACAGCTGTGATCTATGCCACAGCTATGGCAATGCAGGACTTTTAACTCACTGTGCCAACTGGGGGCTTGAGTCCACTCCTCTGCAGTGATCTGAGCTGCTGCAATCAGATTCTTAATGCACTGTGCCACCAAGGAAATTGTTGCACACAATAGATTCAATGACTTCTTTAGTGACAAGGTTATAGTTTTTAAAGTCTGCACGTGCTTCGTGATGGATTGTGGGCCCTCAAGCTGTTTATGCTCACCACTTACAGTCTAATTTTAAAGGTTGATTTTTAGATCAAAGTAAATTTATTCTTCACAAAACACATTAAAAACCAAAACCCAGTTCTGCTCCTTGATACGTACCAGAGAACGAAACAGAATACAGTTCAAGAAAAAGCATTGATAGTCCACATGAATATTTTTAGAATATGTAAATTATCAATACAATGCAGTGAAAATAATCTTCTATGTGATATGAACAAGCAATCTGCCAATTCACTGGAGGAAAAATAAGCTAGATAGAACAGAGGATCCAATATGTTCTGTATAAATCCATTGTCAATCTTTGCAGGAAGGCCAAGGCCCTTCCTTAAACATGTGTCTGCTGATTGGTCTGCATTGTTTTTCTTGCATAAACCAAACACATGGGTATATAATCTCTATCTCTGGGGAGTTCCTGTCAGTGGCTCAGTGGAAAAGAATCTGACGGGCATCCATGAGGATGCAGGTTCCATCCCTGGCCTGGCTCAGTGGGTTAAGGATCTGGCGTTGCCTTGAGCTGTGCTGCAGGTCACAGTCGCGGCTCAGATCCAGCATTATTGTGGCGTAGGCCGGCAGCTATAGCTCTGGTTTGACCCCTAGCCCAGGACCCTCTGTATGCCGTGGGGGTGGCCCTAAAATGACAGATAAATAAATACATAAATAAATAAATAAATAAATAATCAGTCTCTAGCTCTGATTTCTTTAGAGGAAGGACCTAAAAATATTTGCCAGGTAATGTGAGAACATTATCATTGTGGATTTAAATCTTTTCCTTCTATTTTTACAACTGCCTCATACTCAGTAAACTTTTAAGACTCACTTTGATCAACCATTTCCAAAGCTTTCAATTCTTTTTTTTTCTTTAACATCATGTTCCATTGTTTTACATTATATTTAATCTAGTATTACAAGTACAAACAGAACATATAGTTTGGGGAAGAATTCAACCACTCCAGGTATACATACAACTCAACTGATGGGAGTAGGAGCTGGGAGTTGTAAGGGAGGGATGTTCCAGAGGGTAGCCTGTTGGTCATGAAGATTCAGCATTTTGTGCATCAGTTAGCCCTACAGTCAGTTGGTTAAATTCTCAAACAATTGCCTGAATGCCTGAAGTAACCTATGAGCTTTTATTTCAGGAAATAAACACTGAAATATTTCCCAATAATCAAGTGGAATATTAAGAGTTAAGGGAGAAAGTAATGGTTAAGTCACTTTTCCTCCATCTAATATCCCTTTTTTTTTTCTTTTTTTTAAATGGCCACACCCATTGGAAGTTCTTGGGCCAGGGACTGCAGCTGCAGCAACATATGCAGTGGAAGTTTCTGGGCCAAGGACTGCAGCTGTGGCAACGCAAAATCCTTTAACCCACTGCTCCAGGCCAGGGATCAAACCCAAACCTCCACAGCGACCTGGGCTGCTGCAGTGGGATTCTTAACCCACTTCGTCACAGTGGGAACTCCTAATATCATTTTGATAGTAGGACAGGAGTGAGAGAGCTTGCAATAACTGGAAAACAAAGGAAAGTGTCCACCTCTCTGTAGAGCAAAAGCTAAGGCCTTTCAATGGGGTTTGGGAATCAGCAGCTTGAGATACAATGCATATAAATGTATCTACTTCAGGGCATTTCTAAAGTCACAGAGCTCTATGCCGGGATGGCTTACCAAACTCACCCTTTCAGACAAACCCAGCTATGCCTGTAGTGTATTAATACAGAAACATCATAATGGTTAAACTGATATATCAAGGCTTAGAGTACAGAAGAAGGCAAAATAATGAAAAGCCAGAGGGATTTAAAGTATTCTTATCGGAGTTCCCTTTGTGGCTTGGTGGTTAATGAACCTGACTAGGATCCACGAGGATGTGGGTTCAATCCCTGGCTTCACTCAGTGGGTTAAGGATCTGGCGTTGCCATGAGCTGTGGTGTAGGTTGCAGACATGGCTCGGATCTGGCATTGTAGGCCAGCAGCTGTAGCTCCGATTCGACACCTAGCCTGGGAACTTCCATCTGCCGCGGGCATAGCCCTAAAAAGCAAAGCTAAATAAATAAATAAATATTCTTATCCTTAGGATATAGGGGGGAGTGCCATTACAGTGGGAATTTGTAGCTTTGATATTACTTTTCTCCGGGACATATTTTTTTAAATCAGTTACCTAAATTTTATCAGTTTATACTAGAACATCATAAGCTAGGTCATTGATGTAGCATGTTAGTTCCATGGTCATTTTTTAAAATAAATTCTAAGGATTCTGATTTAATTATCCAGATTATTCTGAGAATCATGGCCACACTGCAGGTAATCTGGACTTGCATTACCCAGACTGTATCCACTAGCTTCAGGTGGCTATTGAGCACTTGAAACGTGGTTAGTCTGGACTGAGATGGGCCACGAGTAGAAAATATCCTGTCTTTTATGGAAAAAAAGGTAAAACATTCCTAATTTGTTATAGATATTTCTATAACTAAATCTTTGTAATGGGGATAATGGTTTTAAAGTTTAGAATCAAACACCTTAACTTGCAACTTGATGAATATTATTACAAAGCAATACGGCACTACTTACTAATAAAAGCAATTAGTAAATAGCTAATAATTGTTTTCTAAGTCCTATCTATAAGTTACTTCTGTTGTTTTGTTTCTCATATTTCCCATGTTATAACTACTGAATTTATTCCATCTTTCATGTAATTATATACTACGGTATTTTGCTGATTTAAAATCTGTTAAAAATAACATGACTACGGAAAAATTCTCGTCTGCCGTTTTGTTTCCATAGGTCCAACTGAACCACAAAGGAAATGACACATACCTTAGCCCCAACGAAAGAGTAAGAATTGGTATTAGGGAAAGAGCATGAGTGTGGGATTAAAAAACCTGGGTTCACTGCCACCTAGAATGTGATCTTGAGTCATGTAACCTCTTTCAATCCTAGTTTCTTCATCTGGTAAAATGATTTGATGTCCTCTCTCAGGAATACTATGAGAAGCAAATGAAACAGTGTTTGTAAAACATCTCTAACCTAGTAGATGCTCAGTAAAACATAGCTACTAATAATCTTATTATTCATGTATAATGTAGTCAACCTGAACATTATCAGAGAACAAAAGCATGACAAAATAAGTAAGAGAGACCTCACTTTATTCAGTCAGTAATTCAGATGATTTGCTAATAGGCTTAATTTTTTTACCATAACATAATGTAGCATTATGCAACAGCTAGCATATGAGCACTGTTCTCCAGAGTTCTGTGTTAAACACTTGCTTGCAATAGTTTGTTTGTTTATTTATTTATGTATTTTTAGGGCCACACAAGTAGCATAGGGAGGTTTCCAGGCTAGGGGTCAAATCGGAGCTGTACCTGTCGGGCTACAATATGGGATCCAAGCCACGTCTGCAACCCACGTGGCAGTGCCAGATCCTTAATCCACTGAGCATGGCCAGGTATTGAACTGGTGTCCTCATGGATACTAGTCAGGCTCAGTAACCACTGAGCCACAATGGGAACTCCTTGCATTAGTTTATTTAAAATGAGCAAAATGTGTGTATTCCCTGCTACCATGGCATAACTCGGTCTTTCCCCTCACCAGACATTTTGCTTGCACTTTTAAAATCAAAATTAATTAACAATTTTTCAAGATCTGCTTTTAAAAACATTTTATATAGATTCCTTTCACCTGTTATTCTACACCAGCCATGTGCTTCCACTTTACCATCACTTCTATCTCAGTCCAACTGTTCCTAAGGATTGGCGCCCACATTGAGTAGGGTACTAAAGATCGTTGCCTTTAAATGGGTTTTGCATGTTTCTGATCTTTGGCCCTGGCTTCTGAGTCCCTTGTTATAGGCTCCCTGCATGACATTTTGATATGCCAAGGAATAAGAATGTTCTATAAAGGGCCTTCTGCTGTTATAACGATGGGAGTATAAAAAAACAGAACTTTGCACCTGTGTGTGATGTCCATAAAATTTCCCTTCTGTGTGGAAGAAGTGTAACTAGGATAAGTGTGTAGTAATACTTTGTATCAGTAGGCATTAAGTTTAACTGGGAGTGGCAAAATGCCAAAATAACAATGGCTTAAATAAGATAAAAACTGGTGAGTAGTTGAAAGGAAGCTCAACCCCAAAGTCCTCAGGGAGTCAGCCTCCGCCATCCCCAGACCATGGTTCTTCTCCTCAGATCTAAGGCAACAAGATCTGTATTTTAGGCAGCAATAGAGAGGAGAAGACAAAGAAGGGGAGGGTAGGTGATTTTTCACATCATTGACTAGAACCTAGTCCCGGGATTACACATATAAAGTCTCCATTTCGGGCAGCCATGTGCCCAGCTGAATATCATGTACACTTTGTCACCTTGGAAGATGAGAAACAGATACTAGAGGACACCTAGCCAGCTCTGTCACCGAGTCCAACTGAGCTGTCCAGGCTTTTGCCTTCGTCTGACCTCTGATCACACATCCCTTTACAGCCAGATTTCCCCAACCCTCAGCTGCACCCGCTTATCTACTCATGATGTCCTCATCCACTTCATCCCCTAAACAATGGAAAGGGCCATAAATACATACATTTAAGATGACCAATAAAAGGGAACTTCCTGCCAGTAAAAGGCCAGATGAAACATAAGACAAGCATACGCACAGTTATTCCTCTCCTGATACCTATGAGAAATCTCTGGGATTCTCGCTCCTGGCAATCTGCATATAGGCCTAATACCCACTCTTATCAGACCACACCTTCTACCTCTGCTGAGCGCAGCCTACAGACAAGCTGTGTCAAGTCTCTGCTTTTACTACCTCTCCTAGCCATCCCACTGGAGGAAATCTGTACAGCCCAATCCACAGCAGGGGGTCCTGCATCCAACTCCTTGTCCTGAATCCATAGCCCAGAGCAGGTTACCATAACCAGCCTCGAACACAGCTACCTCACAAAAACAGCACTGCCCACCCCACAGCAGAAAAAGTCAAATATAGATGCATACATTTTCTGTTTTCCCAAAAGGAGGGGCAAGCAAACAAAAGTTTCCTTCTTGTCTTCCAGATTAGTTTGTTTGTTTATTAATTTTTGTTTTTAAGGCGGCACCCGCAGCATATGGAAGTTCCCAGGCTAGGGGTCAAATCGGAGCTACAGCTGCCAGCCTATATCCCAGCCACAGCAATGCGGGGTCCGAGCCGCGTCTTCGACCTACACCACAGCTCACGGGCAACACTGGATCCTTAACCCACTCACTGAGTGAGGCCAGGGATGGAATCTGCATCCTCATGGATCCTAGTTGGGTTAGTTAACCGCTGAGCCACAAAGGGAACTCTACTTTTATTTTATTTTGTCTCTAAGTGCTAAATGCAAAGAGAGAGAAAAACAGTAGATTGTAGATTTTAACCTTTCACATCCATAGTTAACACCTTTAATTGTATCTGGCTTGGTGCATAAGTTGTAACATACATTCATAAAGCAAGCCTAAATAACTGGGATGTCCCCTCAGAATGGCAGGGAACTCAAAGCCTGATATGTAAACAAATAGATCTTTGAAACTCATTCAGGGGAAGTACCTGTTTTTAGCACTGACCTCTTTCTTCAGAGGTTTTATATGCTTCTTATTTTTATTTGATCATCAGACTAGCCAACATTCCGACTCTGCAACAAAATGTTTTAATTCTATATATGAATTTTCTTTTTCTAGGTTTTATTTCAATGCTTCTGACCCTAAAGGAGCCATGTAGGATTAAGAGCTTTCTCCTTTTACCTACTAAAAAGAAAAAAAGAACACTTGGTAGGCTGGCTTCATGGGCTTGTGACTTGTGAAGGTGCAGAAGGCTTCCCACTCAGAAGGGCACTGTACTTGGTTCTGCTATTGCCATCTGGAAATCTTCAAAACTTTATCTTTGAACCTATAGGTTAAATAGGACAGTGGAGCAGACCTGTGCACAGAGGGACGATGTACAACATGTATTTGCACCCTTTCCCTGCCACCTGGTTCCATTTGCATAGTGTTCACAGTGCCCGGTGCACAGAATTCCTATGGACCCATGATGTATGGGGGTTCAATAAGATTTTAAGCAGGTACAAGGTAAGTGTGTTATATTTATAGCCTTAGTGGGGTAAGGGGCTGACAGCCCCCAGGAATTGATATTTGCTTGGAATATAAAAATACGGCAATGGCATTCTAGGACACATAAAGGACCAAGGAAACTTATCATGGCTTTTGTTATCTGTGTTATTTTCCCATATCATGACAGCAAATTGCATAGGCTGAAAATGATGGCATGGAAAGATTAAGGGAAAGATCAGGCCACCCACAGTTCCTTCTCTTCCTGTCCTTCTTTGCCAGAAAGCTGAAGGTAGAGAGTATTGGCAGGATATGCGCATATTGAGAAGTGAAAGAAAAACAGTTGAATCAGTTTCATGCACTCTTTTACTCTTCTGGTAAGCATATGTATCCGTGTATGAGCTATGATGAATGATGTAATTTCGGCGATTCCACATATGAATTCAATGCTCATATATTTACACTAAAAACTGACCCTGTGCAATAAAAGATGAATGGTAAAATTCATGCTAACAATTTAAATTTAAAAATTTTCTTCACCCAGAATGACATTAACTAGAAAGTAAACAATATCATGACAGGTTGAGAGAGAGATGGGGAAGAAGAGAAAATCACCCCTTTAGTATCCTCGGGAATATTTTTCTCCTGCTTTCTGTGCTGGGGGCCCTGCATTTTCATCTTGCCATGTGCTGCAAACTATGTAGGTAGCCCTGAATCGGTTCCATTTCGATTTCTAATCTCACCTTCTTTTGATCTCTCTGAATTTTTGTCATATTTGCTGGTCAGATCCAAACCCAGCTAGGTCTACCCTGACCTGGGACTTAAAGGGTCTTTTCAGTTATTTGAAAACTGAGATGATAAAAGAACTAGAGTGTGTGTTACGGCCATTTCTAACCTGGTAAGTAAGCTGGCCTTTTATGCTGTAATAGCCTAAGCATATTTCAGCACAAATATTTGCTGTAAACTTCTCAACACTCTCCACCAGGTGTCTCTAACAGATTTGCATAGGCACATGGGTAACAGTGAAGGGAAATTGTGGCAAAGTTCTTGTCTATGCTAACCTCTTCCAAAGGGTCTCTTTTTAGCTACACCATGTTTTAAACATGTTGTTTTCTTTAAACAACTCATTCATTTTATCGTGTCTTAAATTTTCTTCTCATTACATGCTTCTTAAAGAACTAGAAAACATGAAAAAAGTAAAATGAAAGAAAAAACAACATCCAGGCAAAACTACTGTTGACATTTTAGTCAGCCTTCCTAGAGTTATTTTCTTTCTGTGCATAAAAGAATGAAAACATGAGCCACAGAATGGGAGATATATTTGTAATATATATATAGCAAAACCTTGTATCCCAAAGATATAAAGGACTCCTTTAAGTCAGCAAGAAAAAGATAGAAAGCCCAATTTAAAAATGGCCACAGGACCCTTTACAAAAGAGAGTATTTAAATGGCCAGAAAACATGAAAAAGTGTTGACACTACTTAGTCATCAGGAAAATGCATTAAAACACCACAGAGATGCCACTACACCCAGCAGAATAACATAAACTTAACAGCCAATATCAAGTATTAGTGAGAATTTTGAATAACTAAGTCTCTTACACATACTCATTGGTGGGAGTGTAAATTTATACAACTACTTTAGGACAACATTTGGCAATGTTTAATAAAGCTGACCCTTTTCTAGATGTACACCCACAGAAATTCATGCAAATACAGGTCAAAAGACTTATACAAGAATATTCATGTCAACGTGCGTGTGCACACACACACACACACACACACAGGAAATGAAGAAAGTAAAACAGGTGCGCCTGTGAAAACCTCTCGTTAGATGTTGAGTCTTAGCACCTATCAGCTTTTTGCTAGGTTTCTCAGCCTTTTATCCTGATCATATACAACTCAGCAATTGGGAAAGCCCTGAAGGGAAATTGCATTCAAAGCATCAGATTCACTGCTCTATAATTCTCTTTCCTTTGGGATCTTGTGCCCTCAGATATTGGCCAAAGTCCCTAACTCTGATTTCCATCTCCCCAGTCCAGTGAGAGAGCTGCTAGCTGGAGCTCTCTGTCTTTAGGCCCATAATACGAGTTTGAAAATACCTTGGGCTAGGCAAAGATTTCTTAAGCAAAACACTGAAAACACTAATCATAATCGGAAAACTGGAAATAACCTCCAAGTTCCCTGGCAGTCTGGCATTGTCACTGCTGTGGCGTGGGTTCAATCCCTGGCTGAGGAACTTCTGCAGGCCAACACTGCAGCCAACCCACCATCCCCTGCCCCAAATCTCCAAAATCATCAACAGAAGAATGGTTGAAATAAATGGTAGTACATATATAATGCAAACCAATAAAAAGGAAGCAGTCGGTCTAGAGGCACTATGTGAAAACATACTCATGGTACACTATTGCTTAATGAAAAAAGCTTTTCATAGAAAAGCAATATAGTTTCTAAATTAAAAAAAAAAAGTTTTACGGTCTGTTAGTATATATATGCCAAGGGGGTGGGATTACAAAAGAATCTTCCTTTTCTGTATCATCCTTGTTGTTTGCTTTTAATAAGCAAGATTTACTTTTTATAACTAGGGAAAACAGTGAAATAAAAGTTTAAACAGGAGTTCCCATCGTGGATCAGCGGTTAGCAAACCAGACCAGTATCCGTGAGGAAGAGGGTTCAACCCTGATCTTGCTGGGTGGTTTAAGGATCCGGCATTGCTGTGAGCTGTGGTGTAGATCGTAGACACGGCTCAGATCTTGCGTTGCTGTGGCTGTGGTGTAGGCCAGTGGCTACAGTTCTGATTGGAGCCCTAGCCTGGAAACCTCCATATGTCACGGGTGCAGCCCTAAAAAGAAAAAAGATCAAAAAAAAAAAAAAAACCAACACCAAAACAACATTTCTTTAAGAACAGAAAAATAACATTTGCGTTACAAGTTATAACTATCCTCTGGAATGTAAATTTCATGAGAGCAGAGACTTTGTTTAATGTTCAGCTGTGTTCCCACACCTAGAACAATGAGTCACAAAGTAAGCACTTAATAAATATTGGTTGAATGAATGAATCAGTATGCCCTAAAATATTTAACATGAATGTTAAGACACTGAAGCCAGTTTCCTACATCTAATTATCTACAAAGGAGTATTATACATAGTACTATGGAAGACTATTTTAAGGAGGATCACTTGAATATAGACATGTACTTTTCCTCAAATACAGTTGACCCTTCAACAATGCCACGGGTTAAGGATACTGAGCCACAATGCAGTTGAAATTCCGTGTACTATTAACTCTGCCTCAAAAACTGAAGTAACTGAAAAATGACTCACCAGGAAGGCAGGAGGCTGAAACAGTTTGGACAGAATCAGGACTCAAACACTAGTTTTAATCCCACATGTTGGCATTTCCCCCCCCCTTTTATGGCCACGCCTGTGGCATATGGAAGTTCCTGGACCAGCTTGAATCAGAGCTGCAGCTGTGACGGCAGATCCACACTGGATCTGCAACTTATATGGCAGCTTGAGGCAACGCCAGATGCTTAACCCACTGAGCAAGGCCCAGGGATTGAACCCACATCCTCACAAAGACAACGTCGTGTCCTTAACCTAGGGGGCAACAATGGGACCTCCCATACTTTTATTTTGAAATATATTTTAAAATATCATGTAGCAAAAGTTTAAAATTCTATTTGTACAAGTTGATGAGTATATGAATATTTGCTTTCTTGTTATTTAATTTAAAACTATAATTACAAACATGTTGTTTTGCCTATACAGCTCTCCTGAATTAAATGAGTCTATCATCATACAGAAAAATATACAGCTTAAAAAATATCCAGTATTTATATTTTGTGTCTGTCAACTCATTAGTAAATTCCCAGACAATAAAATGATAAGCTGGACCTTACCATGACTTGTGGCAGGTAGAGCTGAATGAAATAGAAACCAAGGCATTACACTGAATCACAGGGAATGATGACACTTCAGATACCACAGTGATAGTTTCTTCAGAAAGGCATAATGACCATAAAACACATTTTAGTTGATTCCCAAGATAACACATTGAGAAGGATTCAGAAGTTCCCATTGTGGCTCATCATATTAAGACTCCAACTAGTATCCATGAAGATGTAAGCTTGATCCCTGAGCCACTCCGAGGGTTAAAGGATCCAGCAAGTTGTGGTACAGGCCTACAGCTACAGCTCTGATTTGACCTTTAGCCTGGGGACTTCTTCTTCTTCCTTTTTTTTTTTTCTTTTTCTTTTTAGGGCCACACCAGTGGCATATGGGGGTTCCCAGGCTATAGGTCAAATCGGAGCTACAGCTGCTGACCTACACCACAGCCACAGTAACGCCAATCCAAGCCGCGTCTGTGACCTACACCACAGCTCACAGCAATGCCGGATCCTCAACCCACTTAGCAAGGCCAGGGATCAAACCTGCAGTCACAAAGTTCCCAGTCGAATTTGTTTCTGTTGCACCCCAACAGGAACTCTAAAGCCTGGGAACGTCCATATGCCACAGGTGTGGCCCTAAAAAGAAAAAGAAAAAAATGGGAATACAGAACTAGAAAATGTTCAGAGGTGACTAGGATAGTGAAGATTTTCTTATGATTCTGAATGGAATCATCCCCCCATCCTACAGTGTTTGTTTTTCAAATGATATTTGGAATTCTATATATTGATTTTGTACATTGCCATATTATATAAACTTATTATTAATTCTAATGATTCCTTGGTTTGATTCTCCCAAATTTTCTAGGTGTAAAATCAAATAGTATAAATATTATGATTTTGTTTCTTCCTTCCCAACATGTATAACCCACCTTTTATTTTCTTATTGCCTTGACTAAATGTTCTGGAAGAATGCTTTAGCAAGCATGTGGAAGATGGGTGTAAGTGGGTGTAATTTTCTGGCTCCTTAGCATGCATGGACTATCCTTAGAGAGGATAGTTATAAAAGAGAGTTTGTTATAAAAATAAACAACTTTCTATAGCAAGGAAGGGAAATTTCCTAATTTGCTGCACAATATCTTAGGTCCTTTGAGAGCATCCAACATGAGGCACTCCTGCTAGGTAGTCTTAAGTCAAGAATACTCTGAGGTAGGGACTGCCTTTCAGTCAAGTACTGCTGAGTTGTGTTTGTCTTAAGAAATAGGATGTGATCCAGGAGGGAAGGGGTGATTTAACGCACTGACAAAGAACAAGAACTACAACCGCCACACCTCCCCAGCTTTGAGGAGTTATAACTGACATATAACAATCTGCATATGTGTGTGTACATATATATATATATATATATATATATATATATATATATATATATTTTTTTTTTTTTTTTTGCTACACCCACAACATAGGGAGTTCCTGGGCCAGGGATGGAATGTGTGAGCTGCAGCTGCAACTTATGGCTATAGCTACAGCAAAGCCAGATACTTAATCCACTGCTCTGGGCTGGGGATCAAACTCCGGCTGCACCAGAGACAACACAAATCCTTAACTCACTGTGCCACAGTGGGAAATCCAAACTGCACATTTTGATTTTATTTATTTATTTATTTATTTATTTATTTATTTATTGCTTTTTAGGGCCATACCCGTGGCATATGGAAGTTCCCAGGCTAGGGGTCGAATTGGAGCTGCAGCTGCCGGCCTGCACCACAGCCACAGCAGTTTGGGATCTGAGCCAAGTCTGCAACCTACAGCTCACGACAACCGACCCACTGAACAAGGCCAGCAAGCCAGGGATTGAACCCACATTGTCATGGATACTAGTCAGATTCGTTTCCGCTGCACCACAACAGGAACTCCTACAAATGGCCCATTTTTATCTTTTTTTTTTTTTTTTGCCTTTTTAGGGTCACACTCACGGCATATGGAGGTTCCCAGGCTAGAGGTCGAATCTGAGCTACAGCTGCCGGCCTACACCACAGCCACAGCAACGCCAGATCAGAGCTGCGTCTGCGACCTACACCACAGCTCACAGCAATGCCAGATCCTTAACCCACTGAGCAAGGCCAGGAATCGAACCCGCAACCTCATGGTTCCTAGTCGGGTTCATTAACTGCTGTGCCACAACGGGAACTCCTAAACTGCACATTTTTAAAGTGTACAGTTTGATAAGTTCTTATAAACCACTCTTGGTAACAGTAATAATAATCAAGGTGATGCACATATCCATCATCCTCCAAAATTTTCTCTTACCTCTTTATAATTATTCCTTCTCGCCCATCCCTTCCCCACCCACCTCCATTCCCAGGCAACCAGCCATCTGTTTTCTGTTTTTATGGATCAGTTTGCATTTTTAAGAGTTTTATAAATGGAATTATACTGGAATCGTCTTTTTTTTTTTTTTTGCAAGGGGGGGTGTCTGGCTTCTTTCACTCAATATAATTATTTTTTATATATATCAGGTATGTTTATATATTTATTAATGTGTCTATAAGCAGTTTGCTTCTTTTAATTGCTGAGTAACATTCCACTGTGTGCAAAAACCACATTCGAATATCAATGGACATTTAGGTTGTTACACATAAAGTTTCTTTGTACCTACATGTAAAAGACTTTATGTGAACATATTTAGGGAAATAGCAAGGAACAGAATTGCTGGGGTGAATTTATGATTGACTTTTTAACAAACTGCCAAATAATTTTCTGAAGTATTATAATAATTTTATACTCCCACCGGCTTTGTATGAGGTTCCAATTGCTTCACGTTCTCTAACAGTTAATATGCTCAGTTTTTGTTACTTACTTATTTAACTATTCAACTACATGTGTACTGGTATTTTTATTTGCATTTCTCTAACACAGGATTTCTCAAACTTATTGACATTTTGAACCAAATAATTCTTTGTTTGGGGGGTGAGGGGCTGTGCTGTGCATTTCAGGAGGTTTAACTGCATCCCTGGCCTCTACTCACCACATGTCAGTAGTACACCCCACTTCACTTGTGATAATCAAAAATATCTCCAGACATCACCAAATGTCTCTGGGGTATGTGGCAAAATTGCACCCAGTTGAAAACATGACTAATGATATCAGCCATTTTGTCATGGGCATATTTGCCATTGATATATTTTCTTTGGTAAAGAGTCTTGAATTTTTTTTTTTTTTTTCTATTTTAAGGCCTCACCTGCAGCATGTGGAGGTTCCCAGACTAGGGGTTGAGCAGTGCTGGATCTGAGCTGCATCTGCGACCTACAACACAGCTCAGGGCAATGCCGGATCCCCTACCCACTGAGCAAGACCAGGGACCAAACCTGCATCCTCACGGATCTTACCTCGGGTTTGTTAACTGCTGAGCCATGAAGGGAACTCCGTGTCCTGAAATTTTTATATCAGATTGTCTTACTATTGTTGAGTTATGAGGGCTAATATGCATTCTAGATACAAGTCATTTGTTGGATATATGTTTGAAAATAATTTCTCTCATGCTACACTTGCTTTTCATTTTTTTTCTTTTCTTTTTAGGGCCACACTTACAGCATATAGAAGTTGCTGGGCTAGGAGTCGAACTGGAGCTGCAGCTGCCAGCCTGCACCATAGTCACAGCATTCCAGATCTGAGCCGCATCTGCAACCTATGCCTCAGCTTGCAATAACACCGTATCCTTAACCCACTGAGCGAGGCCAGGGATCAAACCCGCATGGATCCTAGTTGGGTTCGTTAATCACTGAGACAAAACGGGAACTCCCTACATTCTCTCTTTACATTCTATTCAATCTGGCTAGAAGTTTATCAATTTTCAAAGAACCAAACTTTAAGTGTTGGTTTGGCAAAGATTTTTTAGTTATGACACCAAAAATATAATCTATAAAATAAAAAAGTTGATAAAGTTGACTTTATGGAAATTCAACAACTGCCCTGAAAAAGGCACTGTTAAGAGGATCAAAAGACAAGGCATAGACTTGGAGTAATATTTGCAAAAATATTTCCATATATCTTGTAGGGGACTTGTATCCAGAATATACAAGGAACCCTCAAGAGTCAACAATAAGAATATAAACAACATAATAAAAATGAGCAAAATATCTGAATAGACAATTTACCAAAAATAGATGCATATCAAATAAGTATATATAAAGATCCTCAATATTTTTAGTCATTAGGGGAGGGCAAATGAAAACCATAATGACCTACAACTGAACACATATGAGAAAGGGCTAAAATTAAAACACTGTAAATAGCAAGTGCTGGTAAAGTATTATCATATATTGCTGGTAGAAATGTAAAATGTTATAGCTATTTTGAAAATAGTTTGACTGTTTCTTATAAAGTTAAATATACATTTACCATGTATTCCAGCAAGCCCACCCTTAGGTATTTATTCAAGTGAAGTAAAAATTTTGTCACACAAAACCTGTATGCAAATGTTTATAGAAGTTTTAGTAACAATAATCAACAACTGGAAGTAACCCAAATATCTTTCAAACAGTGAATGGATAAAAATTTATACTGTCAACACAATGGAATACTATTCAGCAATAAAAAGGAATGAACTGCTGATTCATACAACAATGTCAGTGGGCCTTACATGGATATTGCTAAGTGAAAGAAGTCAGGTCTAAGAAGCTATGTTTTGTGTCACTCCATTTTTATGATATTCTGGAAAAGCAACTATAGGCACAGATAACTGATAAATAATTGCCAGGAGTCGGGAGGGTGGTTAACTACAAAGGGGCACAGCACAAGGAAATGTTTTAAGTGATAGAACTGTTCTTCATATCACTGTACTGGAAGAAACATGACTATGAACTTTAAAAAGCCCACAGAACAACAAAATCAGTGTACTTTACTGCACACAAATTAAAAAAGAGTCAGACAGGATACAGGAGGTGGACTCGAGATAAAATGCAGAATTTTGGCTAATTGCATTACAAATTAATCTAATTGCATTACACGAGTGAGCACATTGAAGGGTTGGGTAAGAAAGAAGCTGACCTAAGTAGCTTTGGAAAACAATGTTTTGACTGGATAGGGTAGGGCTAAAAGAAAAATTTCTGAAATGCTGTCATTTAGTTGGTAAATTTATTTTTCATAAGTGCATTAGTGAGCAACTCTGAAACTATTTTGAGATATATACTGGGTTTGAACAAATAAGTAAATCTGTTGTAGACAGTACAAGACAAGTTTCTCACTGGTAGAGAAAAGTTATAAATAAGCAAAGGGGGAATGCTAGAATGAACCCTATGATGGCAGATTAAAGTTGGAGGTATCAGTTGTATGAACCCATGTTTTACTTTGTTTCTAATTATATATAGTTAGATAGGTACAGAAATAAACATAAACGTATGTTTAAATGGATCAGTATACATACATATATTTCCTATTTGGTTCACTGATACGGCCTAGTAGCAGTGATATCCTAATTAAAATGAATGGAGTCGACTGGTTTCTAAGTACTATCATTCAATAAAAAGAACCAGAGTTCCTTGGAGAAGGAGTGGATTCTATGTTGGGGCAAGCCGTAAAAAGGAATGAACTGCTGATTCATACAGCAATGTCAGTGGACCTGACATTGGGTTCTGACATTGGTTGGGGCAAGCAATATATGAGATGCTTCTGGAGCATCTCATGATGCCAAAGCTCATAAACAAACAAATAGAAAACAAATAAATAAACATGTCAAAGAGACACATACATTTTTTAAATATGGTATATACATACAATGGAATATTATTCAGCCTTGAAAAAAATTCTGACAGATGCTACAACATGGATGAAACTTGAAGCCAGACACAAAAGGACAAATACTATATTTGAGGTACGTAGAGTGGTCAAATTCATAGAGAAAACACAATGATGGTTTCCAGAGGCTGAGGGGAGGGCGAAGATGTGAGTTACTGGATTTTTTTCTTTGTTTGTTTTTTGGATGTGCCCATGCCTGGAGTGAAGTTCCAGGGCTCGGGAGCAAACTTGTGCAACAACTGCCACAGCAGTGACACTATCAGGTCCTTAACCTGCTGAGCCACCAGGGAACTCTGGGAGTTATTGTTTAATGTGTTCATAGTTTCAGTTTGGGAAGGTAAAACAGTTCTAGCAATGGATTATGGTGATCATTGCACAACAGTGTGAATGTACTTAATGCTACTGAACTGTACAATTTATTTATTTATTTAGGTCTACACCTATGGCATACGGAAGTTCCTAGGTTAGGGACTGAACTGGAGTGACAGCCAGCCACAGCAGCGATGCCAGATCCGAATCGCATCTGCAGCTTACACTGCAGCTCAGGGCAATTGCCATATCCTTAACCCACTGAGTGAGGCCAGGGATCAAATCTACATCCTTGTGGATACTAGCTGGGTTCGTTTCTACTGAGCCACAAGAGGAACTCCTGGGCTGTGCAATTTATTTTTAGTTACTTACTTATTTTGCTTTTTTTTTAGGGCTGCACTCATGGTATATGGAATTTCCCAGGCTAGGGGTCCAACTGGAGCTGCAGCTGCTGGCCTATACCATAGCCATAGCCGCAGCTACAGCAAAGCAGCATCTGAGCAGTGTCTGTGACCTGCACAACAGCTCATGGCAATGCTGGATCCTTACCCCACCGAGGCAGCCCAGAGATCAAACCCGCAACCTCATAGTTACTATTTGGGTTCGCTACAGCTGAGCTACAATAGCAATTCTTGAACTGTGCAGTTTAAAATGGTTAAAGTGGTAAATTTTATATGTTTATTACCACAATTAAAAAAAACGAGTTTATGAAGCACTAATGTGAGAACTGATCTTGGAAGATGGTTGGCAAAGTTCATGAGAAAATTATCCTGTTTATATATTTAAAATTCTGCTTAAATTAATAACTTATACTCAAATTCCACCTGAAAGGAAAAATACTGAAGTCAACCTGAAAGATTACCTAATGAGACTTCTCTTGTGGCGCGGTGGGTTAAGAATCCAGTGTCATCACTGCAGCGCTTTGGATTGCTACTGTGGTGTGGGTTCAATCCCTGGCCCGGGAACTTCCAAATGTTATGGGAAAATGGCAAAATACAGAACAACTTGAGAAAGAAAATAAATAATAATGTTGAGTTTTAAGTGAAAGTATAAGATAAATATCCATGAGTCAATACCGATATAAACAACTGAATAAGTAAGTTGGTGGGAAAGAAGGGAAAACTATTCTGTACAAAAGAATTCCATTAATAAGTAGAAGTAAAAGGAAAACAGAAAATCTCCATTAGAACATCACAGCTGGAGTCACCATTGTGGCTCAGCAGTAATGAAGTAGACTAATATCCATGAAGATGTGGGTTTGATCCCTGGCCTTGCTCAGTGGGTCAGGAATCCAGTGGAGTTCCCCTTGTGGCTCAGTGCTTAACGAATCCGACTAGGAACCAGGAGGTTGCGGTTTCAGTCCCTGGCCTTGCTCAGTGGATTAAGGATCCAGCATTGCCATGAGCTGTGGTGTAGGTTGCAGACGTGGCTCGGATTCCTAGTTGCTGTGGTTGTGGTACAGGCCGGCAGCTACAGAGCTCTGATTCAACCCCTAGCCTGGGAACTTCCATATGCCGTAGGTGTGGCCCTAAGAATCAGGAAAAAAAAAAAAAAAAGGTTTTGAAAATTAAAAAGTAAATATATTTTTTAAAAGCTCATTACTAAGATCCACTTTACACGTTTTGGTTTTTATTGGATACATGTGCAAGCCTGGAAATAGCCAAGTCAATATGGAGACGGTTGCATTAAGGCCTTAGGGTAATGGGTGTAGAGACAGATAAGATGAAACATATTAGTGAGATGCCAAGGATATAAAATTGGAAAGACACAGCAACTGACGGAAGGGAGTTAAAGATTGGAACTTTATGTATTAGGCCAGAAATGATGAAAGTGATATTTTTGAAAAGTTAATCTGTGTACCACTCATAGCATATGCTACCTTCTATTATAATCAATCTATTTATAGCCAGGTCTTGGCTAGTAAATCACAAGCCTCTTGATGGAAGGGACAGGATTTTATACTTTCTTATATCTCCAGAGTTTAACTTTCTGTAGCACTACAGTAGATTTATTATCATTTAAGATGTCCATAATTAGAAGACTAAAAACAACATATGATGTGGAACTGGACTGAGAGAGTTCTGAATCCTAACCACTAGTACCAGGGATGGCTTGGATTGAGGATGGACAAGAAAACATCTTAGAAAATACATGAAAGAAATTATATTAAAACACCTATTGTTGGAGTTCCCGTCATGGCACAGCGGAAATGACTGGAACCATGAGGTTGCAGGTTAGATCCCTGGCCTTGCTTAGTGGGTTAAGGATCTGGCATTGCTGTGAGCTGTGGTGTACGTCGCAGCTCAGATCCCGCGTTGCTGTGGCTGTCACGTAGGCTGGCAGCTGTATAGCTCCGTTTAGACCCCTAGCCTGGGAACCTCCCTCCATATGCCACTGGTAAGGCCCTAAAAAAAGGCAAAAAAATCCCCAAAACACCTATCATTAATTTTTAAAATTCTTATCAAATCATACATAGAAGGATACTTTAGTAACCTAATGAAGAACTATTTGATCTCAAAGCAAGAGCCAGCCTCATACTCAGTGGTAAAGCAAATAAGGTAATGGGAGAAGAAGGTAATAGGAGAAGGGGACAAGTATTGGTCATTATGAATATTTATAATTGTTTTATCAATGTAATAATATTTTTAAAAATAGGTATAAGTATTGGATAGTAAACCACAGCATCGTAATTTGTAGGTTGATTTGATCATCCATCTCTGGAAAGCTCAAGATATTAAGTAAAAAGATATGAGAATAAAATATTTCTGTAAGTTAACCTTCTTTCCTCCGATTTACATTTTAAGTCATCTTTTAAATCCAGTACAAGTCCCACTTTCTCCACGACGCCAATGCCAAGGAAAGAAAAGGGATGGAAGGTGGAGCTAAAATGAACAAACCTCATTAATATTGTCACCACTGAGTTCATTCGTTTACTATCATTCATTTATTCAACAAATATTTATCTCTTGTCCCTTTCCTCCATTCGCTCCCACGTGAGGTACTTTCAAGAGCTTATGTTTATTCTTCTACACCTTTCTCTATGCTCACTCAAGAATATTCCAACAGTCAGGTTCTGCGATACAGCTACAATGGCATGTCAGGGCTGCTGGTTGCATCTAGTATCTGTTCTCTCCTCCTTTTACAGTAATAAAATTTTTATCTGTGCACATAGCTACTAGTTAAAGACTATCTCTCTGAGCCTTCCTAGCAGCTAGATGTGGTTATGCAACTGAGTTCTGCCACTGGAATCGAAATATAAGTTAACGACGTTTGGCGATGTTCTTAAAAGGAAGGAGCATGCCTTCCCCTTCTCCTTTTCTCTTTCCCAATGACTGGAATGTGAACACGATAGGAAGAGCTGGAGCAGCCATGCTTGCCCTTGAGAGGGAAGTTTTATGTTGCAAACAGAACAATAAGCTCAAAAAAGCAGAAATCCCCTGGTCCTCAACACCATTGAGAGACATATTTCCCTAAACTTTTATATGAGGGAGAAACATACTTTGATCTTGTTTAAACCACTGAATTTGGACTGTACATGCTAATACACATAACACAGAACAATACAATTAATCCAAATCTTGAACAAGTTGTTCCCTTTCTTGAAGCAGCTCACAGACCAGCACGGAAGACAGTTCATTACAATAGTATTTAAGTGCTGTGATAGAGAAGGCACCAGGTATGTGAGGCTGTGAAGGGCAGCAAGCATTGTCTGTGGAGGACATAGGTTTCACCTGGGTCTGGAAGAAGGCTAGCGTGATACCCATTCACTCCTGTTTCTCTAGGCTTCGGCGACAACATCCTCCTGATTCCTCCTACTTCTATCGCTTATCCTTAGTTCCTGCTCCTATACCCTGGTGAATGTTGGCCTTTCTCAGGGTTCTCAGTATATTCTCTCTCTTGGTGACCCCTTCATTTCTGTGATTCTGAAAAGCAGCTCAGTGCTGATTATTGCCAAGTCCAACCCTCCCTTCTGAGTTCTGGACTCACAGACGTAATTGACTACTTCCCAGCTGCACCGGCAAGTCTCACAGGCATCTCCAACTTCTTATGACAACATGAGAAGTCTTCCTTTCTTCCCTCCAACCTGCTCCTCCCACAGCCTTCTCCCTCTCACTAAAGGTTATCACAATCCACCCAGTTGCTCGAGCCAGAAACTTGTGAGTCATTCTTACACCTCCTTTCCCTTGCCTCCCACACTCAATACATCACCTAGTGTGCAGATAAACTTTCAAAAACTCTCTTGAATCCATCCACTTCTCTCCATCCCCACTGCTACCATTCTGGTCCAAACCACTGCTAATCTGTTTCCTCACCACTGGCTACTTTCCAACCAAGCTTCACTTCCACTTGTGCTCTCTCCACTCCATTCTCCACACAGCAGCCATAGCCACCTCTCAAATGCACAAATCAGATCTCCTAGACGTTCTTCAACGGATTTCACTGAATCTAAGTTAAAATTCAAAATGCTTGACATGATGACGCCCAGGTTACTGTGTGTCCTGGCTCCCGCCTACTTCTCCAATCTCATCTCTTGGCATTTCCCCTTAGCCCAAGACTCACTGTGCTCTAATCATCAAAGCTTAGATCTCCGCTGCCTCAAGGCTGCTCCTACTGTAGGGAAAGATCTTTCCAGAACTCTTTTCCTGGCCAATTTCTGCTTATGCCTCAGGTTGCACTTTACTGCTACTTCCTCAAAGAGGCCTCCTCCATCCTCTGGTCTAAATTACGTTCTTACATTTTTCTCTTGGAAAAAACATGTTGTTTTCCTTCCTGTGGAAGACAGGAACTCCCAGAATCCATTCTACCTTTTTTTTGTAGCAATGGAATTCAGCTGGGTATTTGGCCATTTAGTTAAAGATTATGTTTCTCTCCTTTGCACTCAGATGTGGACATGTGACTGTTTCCGGCAAGGGGATATACATGCATGTGATGTGTGCAAACGTCAGGCTTCCATTTAACTGACGATGCTTGTACTCTCCCCATCCCATGTGCTAGAAATGGTGAGACCTGAGTAGGTCATCCTGGACCAGACATGGAATCCATGTTTGTGTGGGTGATGGGGTGACTACCTGTGGACTGTCAGATGAGGAAAAAAAATCTAATCCTTTTTAACTACTGGACTTTTGAATCTCTTTGTTACAGTAAAGGGGACCTTGGATAGGTTTAAGTAGAGAATTAAGTTCTGCTGGCAGCACATCTGGGAGGCATGGCATCCTGTGAATGGAGCCCCACGGTGTTGTGAAACCCAGTGGGACTGCAAAATAAAAAATCACACTGTCTGATGTTTTTAAAGATTACTTTGGTTACAGCAGGGAAAATTGATTGAATCAGAAAACACGCTGAGGCAGAGAGGCCAGAACAGTGATTGTCATAAGGCAGAGGGAAGATCACCTCATGGATTAGCATAGCACAGGGATAGAGAGAAGAGGTCAAATTCCAGGAAAATTTTGAAAAGTGGACTCTACCTGACGTGGCATTTACTGAGTGTGGTAGGCAAAATCATGGCCGCCTAGAGACGTTCATGTCCTAATCCCAGGAAACCTTGACTATGTTACCTTACACCGCAAAAAGGACTTTGCAACTATGATTTCAGTTCTTGAGAGAAGGAGGCTATCTTGGACTACCAAGCTGAGCCCGATGTAATCACAAAGGACCTTGTAAAACGGAGGCAGGAGGACCAGAGTCAGAAAAGGCAATGTGGCTGTTGAAGCAGAGGTGAGAGTGATGTGCTATGAAGGTGGAAGGAGGGGCCATAGGCCAAGAAGACTCTAGAAGCTGGAAAAGTCAAAAGAGTAGGTGCTCCTCTCAAGCCTACAGGTGGAATGCAGCCCTACAGATCCCTTGATTTTAGCCCGGTAAAACCCATTCTGGACTTCCAACTTATAGACATGTAAGATAATCAATTTGTGTTGCTTTAATTCAGTAGATCTGTGGTCACTTGTTATAGTAGCATAGAAAACCAATATGCTGGGTGAAGGCAGTGATGAGTATAGGTGGATGATATATATATATATAAGTGGGTGGATGATGGTGTGGGAACCAGAAGTAAAAGCCAGTAGGGGAGGGCTGGAAGATGGGTGAAACAATCACTGGACTTGGCCATATGAATCTGTCACTCAGGAGAGAAGCTTCCCCAGAGAGAGGGACTGGGGGGGCATCCTCAAATATTCCATGATTAAAGCCAAGGGAAGGGGTGAGAGCAGTCACAGCAAAAAAGAGAAGACAGACCTAGGACAAAACCAAAGTGGAGCACACAAAGGGGAGGAGCCAAGGAAAAAGTAAAATCCAAGGCTGTGGGTCACAGGAGGCTGTGAGAAGGGAGAGTTTCAAGGTGGGGATTGTCAGTTAGTGTCCAGTGTTGCTGAAAAAGAAATGTAGATAACACCATTTGCCTTAAAATAAAATCTTCAACCCTCCATATGTGAACATACATGTTTGTAAGAATTTTCATGAGCTGGGAAAAGGGACTGGTTAAGGATCAGGGCCCTAAAGCCAGACTCCCTGGGTATGAATGCAGGTTTTATCACTTACTAGTGGTGTGAACTTGGTGAAGTTACCTCACTTTTATATGTACCAATTTCCTCATTTGTAGAATGGGGTCCTAACAGTACTTAGTTGTATGTAAGTCAATAAATATAGGCAAAGGGCTTTGAACCGTGCTCTGCACAGGTAAGTACTACTAAGTGTTAGCTGGTACTGTTCTGATATTACCTACTATATTATGTTTACTTTGTTATTTAAGAATAATCATTTCTGCCAAAGGAAACAAATGCAAGGAGGAGAAATGAAATGACATCAAGGCAAGTCGTCTGTAAGAGAAAATAAGTAGTGCGTGTATGGGCTGAAGGGTTGGAAGGTCCAACGAGGCAAGAAATATTCTTGAAACAGTAAATATTCATGAGGCATATTAGGTACTCAATGTTCAGGAAGGCTTCAAATGACCACCTGCTGGTGGCAGCTACACAACCTCCATTTGTTCTCTGCTTGAGAAACAGATAAAATCCCCAACTGCTCGTCAGGCTAACTGGCGAGCTGGCACTATGGCCAGCTACCCATCCTCCTATGTCTCTCAATAGAGAAAGCTTGCGCTGGCTCCGGCACCAGGCATCCCCTGACTGTCAGGTCCCCTCCTTTAACCTCAACTCTGGTCTTTGTAATCATACCATCAGCACAGGGAAGACTGACGCAGGAGAGAGAGAGGCACAGGTTCTATGCATGTTTCATAAAATACACCACCTTGCTTATACCCTAGCTCAGTTGAGTTAATCTATCCTCTATCCCAATTTCTTATTTTGCAGGTTAAATTGATTCAACTAGCCATGTGACTTCAACACTTATTTTGTCTTTCAGCCTTTCTATGCAAGGAACCCTGGGACAGCCTGTCTGGCTGTATACTCGGAAGCTATTTTCCCACACCATGCCCATTAGTTACCTCATTGGGGGTAGGGAGACGTGGGAGGAGTGGCAGGTCACTTTTCCTTATGCCTGTTTGCATCTTCTCCTTATGATCTGGCTTCACTTTTCAACTTGGAGTCACTTCTCAGCAGCTGTAGGTTAAGAACTACCCTTTATTTCCCCCAGGTTCTTGCTGTTCTCCTGTCTACAGGAGAGAAGCTGAATCTGGTTATACTTGGAGTCTGTTCACTTTCCTCGTTTTCTTTTTCAAAAGGTAGCATCTTAATATCTGGAAAGATAAGAAGGATGATATTCTGTTATGACAGCTGGGTAATTTATGAGCTGTTCAGTTCCAAATACTGCAGTGGGAAATTCTATCTCTAGGCCACACCAAACCAAAATCTGGAGATTTTCAGAATTCAACAACCATGTTAATCTCCTTCACATGAAACTTTACCACTCACTGCCTTTCACTGTTTTGCTTTTATCAGTATTGCAAATGGATTTATCATGAGGCTAACGGAGCATAAGCTTCAGGGCCTATAAAATTCTCATCAGTATGATTTTGTGGTTGAGAGCATAAACCTGGAAATGAAAGACTTCTCACCCTTTTACTGGTTATTTTAGGTCACATTAAATTTCAGCCTCAGTGTTCTCGGTTGCAAAATGGGAATACCTATACTTTTAGGATTGTGGTAAAGCTTAAATAGTACTTAGTGCTTCGTATATGAGAAATGTCCCTCCATTTGGCTGCCATCATTATAGTTGTCATTCCTATAACAAGATTATTAGCTCGCCGAGAACAGGATCTGACAACCCCAGGGCCCATCACAGGCACCCAAAAACACTTGCTGAAGGAATGATACCTTTTAAAGCCAACTCCACTTTCCTCACTCCTTCTGAGTTCCTAACTAGAAATACATCTATAATGGCGTTACTGATATGACACACATAGTTACCTCATGTGTGCCAGTTAGTTGGCAGCACCTTCTCAATTTGAAAGTGTGCTTTAGTATCAGCGCTTCCCTGGTGAGGCCTGAAACCCCGGGTTGTTTGCCTCCTGGCCCCAGCCCAGTTCCTCTCTCCCGGGTCAACTGAGGGCAGTCGGCAGTGGCAGGGACTAGAGACGCTGAAGTAACGCATTCATAGCGTTAGCGTTAGGCTTCGCACTTAATAAGAGCTCAACAAACAATAGGTCTTGTTATTAATTATTATTATTACTACTGGTATCACTCCTACAACACCCAACCAGCCGGCCACCCACTCTCCGCCCTCTCTTCCCGGAGCTAGGCCTGCATCATTTGCCTGGGGGTTGGGTTCAGCCACGAGTGGCGTGGGAGAAACTGGGGATAGACCCTCGCGTCTGCTCTCCCCTTCCAGGCGGCGCGCCTCCCAGAGCTGAGGCCGCGATCCCCAGGGGCAGCCAGGGCGGGCGGGAGGCCGGGAGGAGCGGCTGCCGACGCATCCGCCGCCGCCGCAGGAGGCGGAGCGCTGCACCTGGCGGCGGGGCATCGGCGCTCAGCCCTGAAACGGGTCCAGCCGGTAGCTAGCGGCGGAGGCCCCGGCCGGAGAAGGAGGAGAGAAGGTCGCGCCGGCCGGTGCGCTCGGTTCGCCGCTCCCGGTCTCCCCACCGCCCGCATCCCTCCGCCGCGCCCCGCCCAGCCCCGCCGCAGCCCCTGAGGAACAGGCGACTAGCCGGAGATGGTGCCAGCCGGCCAGACAGCCGCCGCCCCGGCGTCCAGAGCCGCCGCCGCCCCGTGCCCAGGGGAGATGGCTCCCCGCACCCCACGCAGCTGAGCGCCGCCGCCGCCCGCAGCAGGTGAGTCGGGGCCTGGCCCGCGGGGAGGGGGCGCGCTGGGCGGGACGGCGGGGAGCCCCACCCTGGCTTCCCCCCGCGGGTGGGGAGGCCCCCTCCGGCGCGCACACCTGCTGTCGCGGAGGGGGCTGCGGAGGAGGGGCTCGGAGCCGGGGGGTGTGGGCGTCTCCGCTTCCAGTCAGGCTCGCCCGCCGCCCTCTCTCTCCCCTCTGCTCCCGAGGCCGCTGTCATCTTTTGGGGGTGCTGGGGAAGGTTACAGTCCGCACCCCCGGCGCGCCCGACGCGGGCGGCACTTCCGCAAACGTAACTGGAGTCGGGAAAACAAAGGCGCTGCCCAAGGGAGTCTTCGCTGGCGCCGGCAGCAGCCGGGGTGCGGAGTGAGGGTTGGGCCCCAAGGTCCAGGCCCTTCTCGGCCCAGCCCCATTCGCGCCCTTGCCATAAACGTCCTGGGAGAGGGAGGGGAGAACCACCCGGCACCCCGAATACAAGGATGTAGCCACTTGTGTAGCGAGAAGAGGAAATTGACAGTGTCTACTTTCCCAGGTGAATAAATACGGAAAAAAGAAAGAAAAGAGGAAAAAAAAAAAAAAACCTCTTCTCCTTTCCTGATACCATCCTAGGAGAAATTTCCCACCTCCGTGCTTCTTTACTTCAACTTGGCCTAAAATGTCCCTAGAGCCATTTTGAGACAGCAGTAGGGGTTTCTGGTCTTTCTGGGTCCTATTTATTCCTTACACAGCCCCCATAAATTTAGGTAAGATGGTGAAAAATTCCAAATACAATTTTCCCCGTCATTTATCCCATCCTCACATGGGCAGTCAGGTGTATTAATTACCCCTAGGGCCGGCACACGGTGCATTTCGCCTCTCCCACACATTCGCAACCACAGACGTTCCCTTTCATCCAAAAATATTTAATAAACACTTGGCAGAGCTACTAAAACAGATAAAATCTTGCCTATTTGTAGTGGTAAAGAACCTTAAAGAGTTGAGGTTTTAAAGCCAGCTGGTGTCTCAATATTTGTATGCTCTAGGGCATGCCACATCTTCCTGAGTCTGTTTTTCACATGTAAAAGGAAATGGTCGGATAGTATAGTGGCCAAGCTTCCCTCTAATTGTTGTAGAGGTTTAGGATTTTGTGGAAATCTAACCTCTTCAACGTAAATGAATGTAAAGGGTGGGTGGACATACAGTTGACATGTGATAAAAACAAGGATCTGGTAGGGGTCCGTGGTGTCTGCAGAACAACCCTTCTCCAAGACATGGCCACTGGTATGCTAAAGGTGTATGCATCATTGCTGGCCTTGTTTAAATAAAAGGAGAAGATGGAAAGCTGCCTCTTCCCAAGGTCGGCTTTTGACACTTGAAGCTGCTGGTCTTCAGCAGATGTGAAAGGTGTTTTCAGTTATTGTGTGGTAGACAAATGGCTTGCATTTATCACAAGTTGTAAGTAAAACTTAAGGATTGCTCTTACAAGGAGGCTGGGACTTTGCTACTTAGCCCAGTGCAAGACACCCTGGGGAAGGAGGAGGAGAGGATCATATTTCAATAATGCATTAAAGCTACCAGGCATGTTTATGGTAATTTATTTCTAAGGCACTCTCTATGTCTGTACAAATAAGGTAAATGTAAAAACATGAAGACAAACCAAAATGCAAAGATAAATGTAACAGCAAGGTTTGCAGTTATTTGGTCATATGAGGTATTTGAGTGCCAGGGCTAGCGTATCTAGTTTCTGGGTTATTAATAAAATAAGACACTTTTGGAGCACTTAATATGTTCAAGACACCATCTTAAACACTTAATTTCTAAATATCTATGAGATAATTCTTTTCCCATTTTATGGATGATGAAGAGGAAGCTCAAAGGGTCAGGGAACTTACACAAACCACACAGTCAGTAAGAGGTGGAGTTAGATTTGACCCCAAATCTGTGGCTCCAAAGCACAGGAAATTTCCACACGGTGTCCCTCCCTATTTAGGACCCATTAAGCCTCACCGCCTACGCAGATGCCTTCCTTTGCCTCTTGCCTTTGAAATACATTTCAATATGCGTATATTGCATGTGTTAACACCTGTATAAAATTATATTTATGTGCATATATATTAATGCTTGTATGTTTACCCATTTGTTCTCAGCATTTTTAGGTTGAAGGCAACTGTGAAAACAAATATAACCAGGTATATTTAGTGTTGGGCTGACAGGTTTTTTGTTTGACTTCTTTTGATGTTCGGTAAATTTTGATTTAGCAATCTCATTGTAGGGTAAGGGAGAAAGGCAATAGATAAAAATGTCTGTTAGCTGTTTTGCACATTGTCTTGGGGAGAAGCCAGGATATAGTAGGTGAAAAGGAATTTTCAGAAGAGATTTATATACTTAAACCTGCATACAGGCACACACATACCTTGTCTCAAAGCTGTTGACAGTGGCTTCCTGAAGGAAGTGGGTTCAGGTGGTAAAGACAAGGTACTTTTACTTTTTACCTTATAAAGTTATGTTTGGGCTTAAAAAACTTTTTTTTTTTTGCTATAAGCATTTGTTCTTTTATTGTATAAACTGAAAAGGGAAACAATAGAATTGAAGTTCCTGCTGTGATGGGTTAAGGGTCCCATGTTGTCTCTGTGGTGGCTGACCCCTGGCCTGGCCTAGTGGGTTAAGGATCCAGCATTGCTGCGGCTGTGGTGTAGGTCACAGCTGAAACTCAGATTCAGTCCCTGGCCTGGGAACTTGCAAATGATGCTGGGTGTGGCAAAAAAAAAAAAAAAAGAATTAATAAAAATCCAAAATAAGAAAAAATTGAACGTGCTTAAACTCTGTAATGTTAAGAGAAGTGAAATGTGAGACTCAGGAGGAAGGTGGTATTCTGGGAATTGCAGGTGTGGGAGCAAAGGATGATGATGACTTGGAAGACTAATTTTTTCCTTTTCTAACAGTAGCTGTGGCATGTTCTACAGCACCCCTGATTTTCCTCTCCAATGAGAATGCTCAATTTATCTGCCGAATTGGGTGATAAGAATTTCTTCTTGCTCTTGCTAGTGGTGGCTGTCTTTAGAAACATGATTGTTCTTTATGTAGAAGGCAGGAGTAGGAGAAATAAATTTACCTGCTGTGTCATTTCATGAAATTATAGTATTCTAGATGACTTCAGGTATAATTATTTTTAGCAATATAATTTCAGGAATAGGAAGTTATTATCAAGTTAATCTAGTCTGATGCATGTATATATATACACATATATACCTATATGCATATATATTCATAATCTAGCCTGCTGTATATAGGTGTGTGTGTGTGTGTGTGTATATATATACACACACACACGTGCATGTTATATATAGAGATAATCTAGTCTGATGTAGATAGGTAGGTACATTCCCACAATTCTGCTTGGTTTTAGGTAATACTAACAAAAATCATTACTTAAAATCCTTAAAAATTAGGGGAGTTCCTGTCGTGGCTCAGTGGTTAACGAATCCGACTAGGAACCATGAGGTTGCGGGTTCGGTCCATGACCTTGTTCAGTGGGTTAAGGATCCTGCGTTGCCATGAGCTGTGGTGTAGGTTGCAGACGCGGCTCGGATTCCGCGTTGCTGTGGCTATGACATAGGCTGGCGGCTACAGCTCCTGTTAGACCCCTAGCCTGGGAACCTCCATATGCCGCAGGTGCAGCCCTAGATAAGGCAAAAAGCCCCCCCCCCCAAATCCTTAAAAATTAATACATTTCGCTGCTCAGACTTGGAAATCCAGAGTCAAATACATTCAGACCTTTCAGAATCAAGAAAAACACGTTCTTCCTTGTGTTTTGTACATGAAGGAAATCTGAATAAGATTGGTTCATTATAAATTCAATAGACAATCCTGAGAAAAAAGTAGTTGTAAAATTATTTTGCAGAGAGATATTCTGAAAGTTTTAGGTGTCATTCAACATTCCATTTAAGGTTCTAATTATGTTTGGGGCTGAGGGAAATCTCAGTCTTTTGATTTGGGAAACTTTGTTGCTCGGTAGGTTCTCTTTAAACCCAGAAATCAAGGGCAACAATCCTATCCGAGTACAAAGCCGGATTGGGTAAAATCTTTTCCTCAAAGCAAAATGAATTGTGTCAATTCTTAGGACACAACATTTTGGATTCCTGGGAAATGAAGACATATATACCTGCTGTGAATTCCGCATCAAAGAAAACACCCTTGATGTCTCCATCAAGAATATTCCATTTGGGGAGTTCCCTCATGGCTTAGTGGAAATGAACCCGGCTAGTATCCATGAGGATGCGGGTTTGATCCCTGGCCTCGCTTAGTGGGTTAAGGATCCAGTGTTGCTGTGAGCTGTGGTGTAGGTTGCAGACTCGCCGCTATGGCTGTGGTATAGGCCAGCAACTGCAGCTCTGATTCAGCCCTGAGCCTGGGAACCTCCATATGCTGCAAATGCACCTTTCTAAAAAAAAAAAAAAAAAAAAAAAGAGAGAGAGAGAAAGAAAAAAGAAAAAGAATATTCCATTTGGATATAATTTCTCTATGGTTAATTACCCAATATTAGCTGTCTGTGGCCTTTTATTATACTTTCCTGGCATTTTAAAGGTTGAGAAGGCCTGTGTCAGCCTGATTTGTTGTCCTAAATTCTGAATGACATATTATCTAGTACTTAGCCCTATTGTTGGGTTTCAGTAACATTTGCTTTGTAGCTGTTTTTCTTTCTCTGTATTTATAAGACACTTATTTACTGCTTTGTAAAGTGGCATTATTTAAATTAAGTTAGTTGGCTGGGCAGCTTTTGGAAATCAGAGTCATTTGCTAAGACAATGATTCGTTGGCTCTGAGCCCAAAGAGAAAACTAAGCCAAAATAAAACAAATAAATGCAAAAGACCTAAACTTTGAGCCTGTATGTTAATATATGTCTGCTATAAGGTGTTGCAACTCTGGTTACTAGTTTGTGGCTCCAAATAGCACTGCAAGCCCACATACCCCCTGGCAACAACAAAACTACACAGATACTATGTTTTAAAAGCAGCCTTCATCTGCTCTTGTCCAGTGTAATGTACATGTGGCCCAGCCATAGATGTGCTGATGATTGTGTTGAAGAGATGTTAAGGTTTGGAAATGTGAATGACCATCCTGTATTACCTGTATTACCTGGTGGTCCTGCTCTGTTTTAGGAGTGGAAGAGAAATGGGGCAAAGATAGGGAGAAATCTGGGCTCTTAGAAAAACCGTATTTCAGAAGTAAAAAAGAGGACTGAATAAAGGATGATCAAGATTTTTTCTGACATTTATTCTGGCATGTGTTTGAGTAGGAGAGACAAATTCAGGAAATGTTGTGCAAGTAGAAAACAGAAGTCCAGGAGTTCTCTTGTGGCACAGCAGGTTAAGGACCTGGCATTGTCACTGCAGCAGCTTGGGTTGCTGCTGTGGCACAGGTTTTTATCTCTGGCCCAGAAACTTCCACATGCTGTGGGTGCCACCAAACAAATGAACAAAAAGAAAAGAAAACGGGAAAGTCCAACTTTGAATGACTCAGGAAATTTTTTGATCTGAGACCAAGAGTGGAACTTGGGGGAGAGTGAGATGGGATGGCATGAGTCAGCAGTGGCCGAGGGAGCTCTGGTGTGGCTTTGTGGGAATAAGAGGAGAACTAGAAAGAGGAACTGGTATTGTCTCAACAAGCCTGATTTGTGGGTTCATTGTGCTGAGGGAAAGTGAGCAAGGAGCCTGGGCTGGTAGTTAACTCCCTGTGTGGTTATACAGAGGGACTTCAGTGCTTCCCCTTGCCCTTTCCACATGTGCTAGTTGGGGCTTGGGCCCCTCTGCACCGTGGGGGGAAGAGCAGAGATGGGACCAGCAGAGCCCAGGACTCCTAAAGGAACTCAGGCCTAGAACAGCAGAGGAGTAGGTCCCCAGTCACCACGTGGTGAACTCTTTTACCTGCTCTGGGTATTATTAGGGACAAGGTTAAGGTAGAATACACTTGGCCCAAAGTAAGCAAGCCATTTCTCAATAGAGCCAAACCTGAAGCCCCCATGCTAAACTATTAAAGCAGAACCATACAAAGTGACATGCACCTTATCTATGACTTTTAAAGAAAAGGATATCTGACCCAGCATAGCCAAGCTTCTGTAGCTTCTGTGATGTGCTTCTCTTACTTCTATTTCAAAATAATTTCTGTGGAATTGTGTTTAGTGAACAGATGGGACCCAAACTCACTTTTATGAGGGAATTTAAATAAAAGACATTCAAAGGGCTAAAAATGACACACATTTAAATTTTATTTCCTATTAGTGAGGTTCCCTGTATTTTGAAGGCCCTTTTATTTCCTACTGGTAAGCAGGATTGGCTCAAAGATAGGCAGACTTCAATTTAGCAACTCCCAGTGACCTTTCAGGAACTACAGGGGCAAGCACGACCCAGTTATCACTCAAATACCTTGTATTTCAAATAATGCCTTTTAAATATTATTTAAATGTGTGTGTGTGTGTGTGTGTGTGTGTGTGTGTATATATATGCCCATGGCATATGGAAGTTCCTGTACCTGGGACTGAATCCAAGCTACAGCTGTGACCTGTGCCATAGCTGTGGCAATCCTAGATCCTTAACCCACTGTGCCACAGCAGGAACTCCTAAGTATGCATTTTATGTTTTTATATTTTTGCTTTTTAGGGCCACACCCATGGTATATGGAAGTTCCCAGCCTAGGGGTTGAATAGGAGCTGTAGCTGCCGGCCTATGTCACAGCCACAGCAATGCAGGATCCGAGCCATGTCTGTGACCTGTACCACAGTTCACAGTAATGCAGGATCCTTAGCCCACTGAGTGAGGCCAGGGCTTGAACCCATGTCCTCATGGATACTAGTCAGGTTCATTACGACTGAGCCACTATGGGAACTCCCACCTAAATATGTATTTTAAAAGTGATATATGCTCATTGGAGGAAAACCCAGTAAAGTATAAGAAAAAAAATTAAAGTAACTCCTAATTTTACTTCTCAGAGATGAGCCCTAGTAACATTTTGGTATTATTTTCAAGTCTTTTTCTAAAATATACTTTATATGAAGTATATAGGTTTACAGATATAAACTTCTAAAATACATAGAGGTTTGTGTCTTGCTTTTTTTTTCCCACTTAATGCAATGCACAGGTCCTGACCATTTCCCTGTATTCTATTTAGGTTTATTAAATTCTGTTAAGTTCAATTTTTCTATCCTGTGGATATAAGTTTCTATTTTTCCTCTCATATGAAATATCATGATTTATTTAACAGTTCCTACTACTGATTGCTTACTTTGTTTCAGTTTTGATTATTATAATAAGCATCCTTACACTTAAATCTTTCCCTTCTTGGAGTTCCCATCGTGGCTCAGTGGAAATGAATCTGACTAGGAACCATGAGGTTGCGGGTTCGATTCCTGACATCGCTCAGTGGGTTAAGGATCTGGCGTTGCCGTGAGCTGTGGTGTAGGTTGCAGACGCGGCTCGGATCCCGCGTGGCTGTGGCTGTGGCGAAGGCCGGCAGCTATAGCTCCTGTTAGACCCCTAGCCTGGGAACCTCCATATGCCGCGGGTACGGCCCTAGATAAGGCAAAAAGACACACACACAAAAAATCTTTGCCTTCTAAAAAGGCTATACTTCTACTCTCAGTTGATGAGAGTGCCTATCAGTCTTCATCTTTACCTGCTTTGAATATCTTCATTTTCAGAAGTATTGGTCTGGTATGTATACTGAAGTATCTTGTTTCTTCAGTGGGCTAGGTAATCTTTTTTTCTGAAAGAAACTGATAGCACTTGGTAACTCTCAACTTATCAGAGTCTTAACAGCATAAGAAAGCAATTTTAGATTATATATGCTAGAATGTGCTCAGGATTATTGTTTTAGAACTAATATGTGCTAAATTAAGAATTTAAGAATGTGCTAAATTATTGTTTTAGAACTATAGTGTACTTAGGGGATATAAGGAAAAGTTACTGATGGTAGTAGCTACATATCTATAGAAGAATGTATTCTATATTTTGATCTAGATTATAGACTCATAAAAGATGTATCTGAGAAAATGGTACCTATACATTTCTGTTTAGAATGCTTTGTCTTGTGGATAGATTATACAGTCTTTAATCCTCTTAACTTCTTCAGGGTCTTAGTGCCTGAGTACCAGCCTTTTATTGAATAAGCACTTATCAAGCACCTATTGTAAATATAGCATTATTTTACATGTAAAATACATGTACTGGTATTCTAACCTCATATTATATTACTAAAACCTGGAATTGTATTTTTATTTCTCATTATAATTCTTATTTTTTCACAGTCTGCTTTCATGTGTTCTTACTATTTTTAGATTTTCGACCCATAGTCCTATACTAATTGTATTTGCCCAAATCAGTCCTTTTCTGAAAAGATTTGGAAAAAAAATTGAGTGTGTGTCTGTGTATGTAAAACAAGTATTCACATAACTATGTTTAAAAATAAGCCAAAAAAATTTTAATAGAATTGTTGTCTTTTTTTTTTTTTACTACTACATGTTCTGTATAAATTGCTTAAGTACAATATGTGATAATTTATGGAAGAGAATCTATAAAGCCTTAAGTAAATAACTCAGCTTTCAGTGTTAACCTTTTGAAATTCTTTGTTTTAGGCTTTGAAAACATAAGAAAAGGAAAAAGATAAGCTAAAACTTTTCCACATTAGCTTCTTGGCAAAGAAACAAAGATTGTTCTTATTACAGTCATTAAAATAGTAAATAACTTGGTAATAGAGACAGTTTTCAAATAACAAGTGTTGACTTGCTGTGGCTCCCACTTTCACTGTGGCCTGTGCTCCTGCTGACCAGATTCCATCCTTTCCTGTTTCTCTCCTCTTTAAACCTAGAACCTGTTCTATTACCTAGAATGTGTTTGAAGACACCACTTCAATGTTGATGTATTTCTCAGGCTCCCACGTGAAAATACTGGGACTTGTAGGATCCCTTACCTAAGAAACTGCATCATGTTAGAAAGCTAATAGGAATTAGAGAAATAAATATATGATGGTAGCATACATTTGAAAACAAATTGAGCATATATGTATGATACTTTTATTCACTGTTTTCAAAGACTGCTGGTAGAAACTCCATGGCTCCCACAGGTTGGACCATGGTCCTGGAGGAGGCAAGTGGCCAGTGATTCCATGCCCACTGCTGTGGCTCATGGCCGGAGGGGCATGGGTGGGGAAGCTCTGAGTGGGCTTGTTTTTTGAGATATGTTTCTGGCATTCCCGATTGGAAAAGTAGGAAGAATTTCCCCCAATTTAAAATTTATATACTTTATAACACTTAGGTCACCCTCTTGGTTCAGCAATCTGAGTACTACCAGTATTTGTAATATTATTTCATGGGGAAATGGTTTCTAAGCTTCAGCAATTGAAGAACAATGACCTTTGGAAACTCGGCCCCGTTCAGGAGTTTGGTTATCCTCAATAAATGATTTAATTGCCATGTCTGGCTACTGATCTTGGCTTAGAGAGAGATTACTATGCATTGGTTCTACTTTTTTTTTTTTTGGTCTTTTTCTAGGGCCATACCCACAGTATATGGAGTTTCCCAGGCTAGGAGTCAGTTTGGAGCTGTAGCCACTGGCCTATGCCATAGCCACAGCAATGCCAGATCCTTAACCCACTGAACGAGGCCAGGGATCAAACCTGTGTCCTCATGGATGCTAGTCAGAGTCATTTCCACTGTGCCACGGCAGGAAATTCACATTGGTTCTACTTTTACAAAGCCTCTGCGACCCCCCTTAAGGCCTTACACGGTTTTCCTTCTTGACAAATGCAGAGTATTAGTAGCAGTATATTCAATTAATTTCAGTTCCTATTTTGAATACCTATTGGATTTTTTTTTTTTTTTTGGTTGGAGAAACTCATAAGATACAAATATATTTAGAGAAAAAATTTTTTTCATGCTGTGCTATGAACTGTTCCTTGTTCTCACTCTGGGCTGGTTTTAAGACATTAAGTTTGAGAGGTAGAAGAAAGCAAGGTTCTGGGGCCTGCTTCATATTTATACAATAATCTCTTGGCACAATATTTAATAAAAAGCCTAACATGAATAAATAGAAATCTGCTTCCATGAATGGTTGATAAGGTCTAAGGACCTAAATTGCATAACTTTTATTGATGTTTGAATGTGTCTTCCACAAAGTGAAAGTGAAAATCCGCTTGACTTTTATGACTCAAACCACCTTTAGGGTTAATGGCTATTCCACCCCCTCCCCTGAGATGAAAAGTAATTTATTGTTTTTACTCTCTTTTCAGGTGAAGGGAAATATGTTATATAGAGTTTCATCTCCTTTATTTCACATCTATTATGTTACAAATATAATTGTAATGCTCCTAAGGGGGCTGTATTTGAAATGAATAGTCATTTCTAACCGGGGGACACTTAATTATTATTCTAGTCCATAATCCAACAATGTGTCCTTTAGTAGCCAAGTGCACATACACACACGCCAAGTGGGCTGTGGGCATGAAAATGGATATGAGGTAAATTCATAAGCAACTGTGGATAAAATGCTAGCTGGGTTCTGGGGTTCAGGGCTGGTGCCAGAGATTTTGAGGAGAACACTCAGGAAGAATGCTTTTGGAATAATTGCAGAATAAGGTTCAACAATGTAATGAAATATTATACCCTGAAATAAGATTGCAACCACCACCACAACCACCACCAAATGTTCAAATGTTGCTTTTGAGTTAGAAAGATACTTTTCAAAATTATGTCATTTAAGCCTTAGGACACTCTGAGAGTGAGTTGACTCAGGTTTGTGTTTTTAATCTCCATTTTACAGTGATGAAAAGGAGGCTCAAAGAGGCACTGCTTTGTCAAAGCCAGAAGATAAACTGGAATTTCTCTCTGTGCTTCCTAAAATTAATGTCTGTCTCTTTAAATTTTAATAAAATCATAAATGTATTTTGCCATCAGGTGTTTGTCAAAAATGACCAATACTTTTGAGAGTTTACGAGTAAAAGGTAATATGCTAAGTACTAGATTCCTCCTTCAAGGAGTTTATAATCTAGCTGGGCAGATAGGAAATATCTATAAAAAGAGCAATAAAATTACCCCTAAGTCAAACAACAGCTCAGGTGTGAGAGCAATCTCCAGAAGTAGAGGAAGGAGTGAGGAAAATACTGCAAGCTTACTCTGTTTCCAGATGTTACAGAAGATTGTATTAGATACAGTTCATAAAGGACTGTCTAAAATGATTCCATCCCAGTATATTCATACTTGCAATTAGTGTTAAACCCAAGGCACTAAAATGTCAAATGGTAGGAAATCCTTAGTAGGGGTTGCAGTAGCAGAACCTTGCCAGTCTGTTTTCCACACTGAAGTTGCAGTGATCTTTGTAAAATACAAATGTAGCCTTTCTACTTTCCTGTTCAGTTCTCTTCTGGGGCTCCCCATTATGCTCAAAATAAAAAATATATACATTCTTACATGAGAAGCACTGTGCTAAGAGTTCAGCATGTAAGAATGTGTATATTTTTAATTTTCAGTGCCACAGTTTGGCCATAAAGGAGCCATGTCAAAATGCTCCAAAGGGAAAAGGAAGATTCCAAAATAGTCATTCCTCTTTTCACACCTTAGTGCCTCTGTAGCATGTGTAACTGTTATAAACCAATCTTATATTTCATTTTCATGACATTGGCTAAATGTATAGCCAGTCCTTACTGAGAAAAGATCTGTTGGAAATGACATTGAGCACTCTGCCTCTGAGGAAAGCTCTGTTCTGGAAAATGCTGGGAGTTGAACTGAGTGTTCCAAGTGTAGTATGTAAATACTAGGATGCTAAGGCTCCTTAAGAGACATTACTCTTTGTCCATGTTCGGAATAAATTACCGCAGTAGTCAGAATCCTGCTCTGTTATTCACATTGCTCAGAGGCATAGAGAGAGGTCGATGACAGTTGACAGAGAGTAGAGTTAGCTCAGTGGTTCAAGAGGTGGATTTCCCCATTTTGCAACTTCAGTCCTGGTCTCTGGGCACCATGGAGTTATGATAGCAGTGGGTGCTGGGAGGAATATCCTGTGTAATCCAGAGATTATTTCCTCTCCCTCGCTGATAGTTCTGTCACTGCTTCATTATAGCTCACATTATCATACTGTCAGTAAATCTTTGGTAATTACTATTCCAAATAATATATTCAGGTTTAATTTTTTCTTCAGAAATTGAATTTATTTCCATACTTAGATATTTGTGAATAGCTCAATATATGTTTGAGCAATTTTAATTTAAATATTTAATGAAGTAAGCTATCAATTTTAACAAGAATGATTTTATCATCTCTCATCAATAATTCAGAAATACCTGCTGATTTTTAATGACTCAGTGTAGGTACTAGTAGAATATCTTTCCAGGTTTTAAAAGGTTGTGTTGTATGTATTTTCGCAGTAGTGACATTGATTACTATCATTAGAGAGTGTCAGGTGAGAAAATGCTTTTACTTTTCTGAAAAACAAACAAAAGCCCTCCTTATCCAGTTACGATTAACTACAAACCTGCAATAGAGATTTTCCAGAAAAGTTCATAAATTCATTTTTGTGTTTAATCTGTAATATCTTCTTTATTTTTTAAAGTTTCTTTTAAAAAATATTTAAAATTCAGAAGTTTAAAACAAAATATTAGCTTAATGGATTCATGTTGGTGGACTGTTTAATAAACAGACTCTCCCCTAGATTTGCAAACAAATTAAGTCCTTCATCCAGCATATAAATATTCTTACTGCTCTTTATATATATTCTATCAATCCTTATGGCAAATTAAATGTAATCTGAGTCAGCCAAAGCATGCCCTACTTTGGGACATATTTTAATTTTATTAAAATACAAAGGTTTTTTTTGGGGGGTGTCATTTTTTTTCTTTTTTGTCCCTGATCCTTGATTGCACAGATTATTATAACTGTACTTTATTTTTTCCTACAGTCACAATGTGATTATTTCAGTTCTTTTTCATTGTCTAAACATTAATGTCCTGAGTTAAAACTAAAAGTTTTTGTTTGCTTACATTTTTAGATTTGAAATTCATGTACAAGTTACTGAATGTGACATTCATGTAAAAGGTACTGAATGTCATATTATGGGAACATTTTCTTCACTACTTTGCATTTATTGATACTTTGAGAACTACTTAACATCTGGACTCCTGTAACAAGAAAAAGCTAGCATAACCTTGTAATCAAAAATTGTTCGAATCAAATGAGGAAAGAATGGTTTAGGAGAAAGTCACTCATTGAGGTTTAAATCAACCTCCTAATGTAAGATATTTTGCAGCTTTGAATTAGCATTGGACATCAGTTCTTCATCATCATTAGACAGTTTAGGAATTATGCCTTTTTAAGGCAACTTTGTCTCCTTCTCTGACCTACTTGATATAGAATCAGCAGTTGATTTATGGAGGATAATTAAATAAAAGCCACCTGACTAGAATTCATGCAGTCAGAATTTATTCTGTACAATTCTGTGATAAAAGGATACTAGGAGCTTCTTTTAGTTATTATCTTTTACCAAAACAAAACCATATGATTAATTTTTTTGGTCTTGATTTTTATTTTTAAAGTGAGTTATGGGAGTTCCCATCATGGCTCAATGGTTAACGAATCCGACTAGGAACGATGAGGTTGCGGGTTCGATCCCTGGCCTTGTTCAGTGGGTTAAGGATCCCGCATTGCTGTGGCTGTGGTGTATGCTGGTGGCTACAGCTCTGATTAGACCCCTAGCCTGGGAACCTCCATATGCTGTGAGTGTGGCCCTAGAAAAGGCAAAAAGACAATAAATGAATAAATTAAATAAATAGAGTTATGCATGTACAGAGCCTTTTTTTTTTTTTTAGTAAGTTTACGAGGTTTGTTTTAACAACAACAAAAACCTGCTGGACTCTTACAGCATCCCTCCTCATCCCCCCTCCCAGAGGCAATTGAATTCCCTGGCTTTAAGGTGATTATTTTGATATTTACCCATGCGTTTTATTTTATTTTTGTCTTTTTGCCTTTATGTAGGGCCGCACCCGTGGCATATGGAGGTTCCCAGGCTAGGGGTCTAATAGGAGCTGTAGCCACTGGCCTTCGCCACAGCCACAGCAACGCGGGATCTGAGCCACGTCTGCGACCTACACCACAGCTCACGGCAAAGCTGGATCCTTAACCCACCGAGCAAGGTCAGGGATTGAACCCGCAACCTCATGGTTCCTAGTCAGATTCGTTAACCACTGAGCCACGACAGGAACTCTACACATACGTTTTAAAGTAAAATGTTTGTATTCTTAATTTGTGATTTTTATTTTTTATTTTTTTATAATTTATTTTTTATTTTTTTGCATTATAGCTGGTTTACAGATTTCTGTCAGATTTTCCAACTGCACCGCGTGGTGACCCAGTTACATGTACATATATGGATTCGTCACATGTGATTAGATATAGTTCCCCGTGCAATACAGTTGGAGCTCCTTGCTTTTCCATCATTAAAGCACTAGTTATCCCCATTCCCTCCCACCCCTCCCCCGCCCCCTTGGCAACCACAAGTCTGTTCCCCAAGTTCGTGATTTTCTTTTCTGTTGAGATGTTCATTTCTGCAGTGTTTTAGACTCCAGTTATAAGAGATTTCATATGACATCTGTCTTTCTCCTTCTGACTTGCTTCACTCAGTATGAGGGTTTCTAATTCCATCCATGTTGCTGCGAATGACATTATTTTATCCTTTTTTATGGCTGAATAGTATTCCATCGTGTATATATACCACATCTTCCTAATCCAGTCATCTGTCGATGGA
>PVHT020000143.1:1709325-1729804 GCA_004024745.2 Catagonus wagneri
ATTTGTAGGGAGTGTTTTGATGACATACTCAATTTCATTTCTAGTGATTGGTCTATTCAGTTGATTTATTTCTTCTTGATTCAGTTTTGGGAGGGTGTAGGTCTCTAAAAATTTGTCCATTTCTTCTAGATTATCAAATTTGTTGGCATATAATTGTTTATAGTATTCTGTCATGGTTTTTTGTATTTCTGTAATATCCGTTGTAATTTCTCCTTTTTCATTTTTTATTTTGTTTATTTGGGTTTTTTCTCTCCTCTTCTTGATAAGTCTTGCCAGAGGTTTGTCTATCTTGTTTACCTTTTCAAAGAACCAGCTCTTGGTTTTATTGATTTTTTCTATTGTTTTTTGAATTTCTATTTTATTGATTTCCTCTCTGACCCTAATGATTTCCTTCCTTCTGATGACTTTAGGGTGTTTTTGTTCTTCTTTTTCTAATTCATTTAGGTGATGGGTTAGGTTATCGATTTGAGATTTTTCTTCTTTTTTGAGGAAGGCCTGCAATGCTATGAACTTCCCTCTAAGCACCGCTTTTGCAGCATCCCATAGATTTGGGGTTGTTGTGTCTTCATTCTCATTTGTTTCAAGGTATTTTTGTATTTCTTTCTTGATTTCCTCACTGACCCATTCGTTTTTTAGAAGCATGTTGTTTAGTCTCCATGTAGTATGTTTTCTCTCGTTTCCTTTCCTGTGGTTGATTTCTGGTTTCATGCCCTTGGGCTCAGAGAAGATACTTGAGATAATTTCTATACTCTTAAATTTGTTGAGGTTAGCTCTATGCCCCAGTATGTGGTCTATCCTTGAGAATGTTCCATGTGCACTTGAGAAGAATGTATATTCTGATTTTTTTTTGGATGTAATGCCCTGAAAATGTCAGTTAGGTCTAATTTTTCTGTTGTGTCATTTAGGATCTCTGTTGCCTTACTGATTTTCTGCCTAGAGGATCTGTCCATTGATGAGAGTGGTGTGTTAAAGTCACCTACTATTATTGTATTGCCATCTATTTCTCCTTTTATGTCTGATAGTACTTGTTGTAGGTACTTGGGTGCTCCTATGTGGGGGGCATATATATTGACAATTGTAATATCCTTTTCTTGAATGGATCCTTTAACCATTAAATAATGTCCTTCTTTGTCTTTCTTTATGGCTTTCACCTTGTGATTTTTAAATGTAGGCATTATCTATCATCATCTTGGAGTTAACTCTCTGTCCTGCCCCAGCTCTCTGTGTCCACTGAGCCTTCTCATTTCCTGATCTTGATGGAGTTATGTGGCAATTTTGTTTAGTTCAGTAGTCACTGTTTGCATAAGTATGACTGTGTGATCACAGCTGAGACATGTAGTAAACTACGGTTATTTTTCTTTTCCTGCGTAACTATTTGTTTTCTTGTAGCATTTTGTTCACTTACCTTTCTCTGTACTTACCAGTAATTCATCCCTAAACTCTTCACCAGTGGTCTAAATTTGGGACATTCAGCTGTACTGGCATTCTGTCAGTGTCGTTTTGCTGACAAAGCCTCTCCTGGATCTTTAGACCTGCCCCAGCCACACTGGCTCTTCCTGGTGCCTGGTGCACAGCTGTCATCTCAGGATCTCCAGTCACCATCAGGCCGCATTGCCTTTGCCTCTCTCCCATGTTAGTTCTCTTATTTTCTTTTTTGCCTTTTTTTTTTCAGGGCCACAGCTGTGGCATGTGGAAGTTCCCAGGCTAGGGGTTGAACTGGAGCTGTAGCCATGGTCTACATCACAGCCACAGCAATGTCAGATCTGAGCCACATCTGCAACCTACACCACGGGTCACAGCAACACTGGATCCTTAACCCACTGAGCAAGGCCAGGGATCATACCCACATCCTCATGGACACTGGTCGGATTTGTTGACTGCTGAGCAATGATGGGAACTCCTTTCTTATTTGATGTATTCCATGTCTTACTCTCTCATTTATTCCCTTGTTTTGGTGGTGCACAACTTGAGAAAGAATATATGAAAGGTCCTTTTTTTTTTTTTTTTGAGAAATTGCATATGTAAAATGTCTAATTTGGTTGGGTATAGCTTCCAATCTTATTGTTGGGAAATCTGAAACCATTCTGGTCCATTTCATCCTCTGAAAGTTTGTAGGGCCATCTGTTTGTTCTTGTGTTCTGAAATTTTGATGATGTGCTTTGGCTTGGGTCTATTTTATCCACTGTGTTAAGTACTCCATGGTCATTTCAGCCAACTCATATCTTTCAGTTCTGAAAAATCTTCTTGAGTTGAAAATTTTCCCTTCTCTTAATTTCCTCTATTTTGTCTGTTTGGAGTTTCTCCTTTTTAGATACTTGACTTTCTGGGTGATCCTGTGTCTTGTCTTTTCTCTCCTACTTTCATCTCTTTTCTTTTTTTTTCTTCATATTTTGAGTTTTTAAGTTCATTTTTTGTTGACAAATAAAATAGTTCACTGACTTTTTACAAAGTGAATATGCCCATATAATAAAAAAAAAAAATCCAGGTCCAAAACCATAAAATTATCAGGACTGCCTCACCCAAGGGTAACTACTATCCTGAATTTTTTAAATTAAGCTTTTTTATTTTGAGATAATTATAGATTCACATATAATCATAAGGAATAATACAGAGATAACCTATTTATCCTGTACCCACTTTCCCCCAGTGATAACTTCTTGCAGAACTTTAATACAAAGCACAACCCGGATACTGACATTGATACAGTGAGACACAGAACGTTTTTATCTCCAGATCCCTCATGTTGCCCTTTTGTAGCCGCCTCTACTTTCCTCCCACCTCCACTCTCTACTCAACCCTTGGCAAACACTCATATGTTAACCATTTCAATTGTTTTGTCATTCCGAGAATGACGTATGAATGGGATCATACAGAAAGTAATCTTTTGAGATTGGCTTTTTTCACTCTTTATAATTCTCTGGTGGTTCATTCAGGTTATTGTATGCATCAATTTGTGTAACCATTCATCCATGGAAGGATTCTGGGTTAACAGTTTTTGGCTATTACAAATAAAGATGCTGTAAACATTTGTGTACATGTTGTATGAATATAAGGTTTTACTTCTCTGGGATAAATGCCCAGAAGTGTTGCTGGGTCACATGGTAATTACATGTTTAGATTTGTAAGAAACTGCCAAACTACTTTGCAAAATGACCGTACCATTTTATATTCCCAACAGCAATATATGAGTGAGCTGGTCCCCCCACCTTTTCCTTCTTTCTTTTTTTTTGGCCATGCCAGCATCTTATGGAAGTTTCTGGGCCAGGAATTGAACCTGCACCACAGCAACAGCAGCAACTCAAGCCGCTGCAGTGGCAGCGCCTGATCCTTAACCCACTGAGCCACAAGATAACTCCCTCTAGTTTCTCTTTATCCTTGTCAGAATTTGGTGGCAGTATTATTTTTTGTTGTGGTCATTCTTTTGGTAGTAGTGTAGTAATATATCATGTTTTTAATTTACATTTTCCTAGTGGTTAATGACAATGAACTTCTTTTAATGTGTTTATTTGGATCTGTATATCCTATAAATCCTCCCTGGTGAAATGTTTCTTCATGTCTTGTCTGTTTTCTAATTGGATTGTTTGGTATTTTTACTGTTGAGTTTTTGAGAATTCTTTACATATTCTAGATATTAGCCCTTCGTTGAATATGTGGCTTGCAGATATTTTCTCCCTGCCTAAGCTTGTCTTTTCTTTTTTTTCTTCTTTTTTTGTTTTAGGGCTGCACCTGTGGCATATGGAAGTTTCTAGGCTAAGGGTCGAATCAGAGTTGCAGCTGCCGGCTACAGCAAAAGCCACAGCATATCTAAGCCACATCTGCAACCTGTACCACAGCTTACAGCAGCACCGGATCCTTAAGCCACTGAGCGTGGCTAGACAGTGAACCCAAATCCTCATGGATTTGGTTTTTCACCATTAAGTGTTATGTTACCTGTGGAGTTTTGTAGATTACCTTTATCAAGTTGAGAAAGATCTCCTTTATTTCTGTTTTCCTGAGAGTTTTCATGAATGAATGTTTAATTTTGTCAGATGCCTTTTTTTCTGCATTGATTAATAGGATCATGATACTTTTTTTCTTTAGTTTCTTTATATGGTGAACTACATTGCTTTTCAATATTGCACCAGCCTTGAATCCTTGGAATAAATCCCACATGGTCATAGTGTACAATTATTTTTATATATTGCTAAATTTTCTTTTCTAATTTTTTTGTTAAGGATTTTTGTTTATGTGTTTATAAGGGATATTGGTCTCTAGTTTTCTGGGTCTTGGAATGTCTTTTTTTCTAGATGCAGGGTTCTGGTTTGACAATTCTTTTCGTTCAGCATTTGCAGAATATTGTACCACTTCCTTCTGGCGTCCATGGTTTCTGTTGAAAAATCTATCATTTGAATTACTTTTCCCTTGTTGCTAAGTTGTGATTCCCATCAGCTTTCAAGATTTTTTTCTTTGTCTTTGGTTTTTATAGTTTGACTGTCTGTCTTGGTGTGGGTTTCTCTTTTTAGAGTCCATTCAGTTTATTGAATATGTAGGTTTATGCCTCTTTTTTTTCTTTTGCCACTGCATGATTTATTTTTTTATAATGGTCTTTATTTTTTTCTGTTATAGTTGGTTTACAGTGTTCTGTCAGTTTTCTACTGTACAGCAGTGACCCAGTCACACACACACACACACTCACACACATATACATTCTTTTTCTCACATTATCCTCCATCACACTCCGTCACAAGTGACTAGATACAGTCCCCAGTGCTATACGGCAGGATCTCATTGCTTATCTGTTCCAGATGCAAGTTTACGTCTAGGTTTATGTCTTTTGCCAAGAAGTTTACGGCTTTTATTTCTTTGAGTACTTTATACTGCCCTTTTCCTCTCCTCTGTCAGGGGCTCTGATGACATGAATGTTCTGTCCTTTGTTATACTCCCACAAGTCTTTGAGGCTCTGTTAATTTTTTTCAGTCTATTTTCTGTTGTGCAGATTGTGTAGTTTATTATTCTATCTTTTAGCTCACTTATTCTTCCTTCTCTCTCTTCCATTCTGCTGTTGAGTCCATCCATTGAATTTTTTTAGTTACTGTATTTTCTAGTCCTGAAATTTCCATTTTATTCTTCTTTATATTATTTGCCAAGACTTTCTCTGTTTTGACTTTCTATTTTTTTTTTCATTTGTTTCAAGTATGTTTGTAATTGCTTGTGGAAACATTTTTTTTTTGTTTGTTTTTAAAGCTGCACCTGTGGCGTATGGAAGTTCCCAGGCCAGGAGTCGAATCAGAGCTGCAGCTGAGGTTTATGCCACAGCCATGGCAACACTAGATCCAAGCCCTATCTATGACCTACACTGTAGTGTACAGCAATGCTGGAACCTTAACCCACTGAGCGAGGCCAAGGATTGAACCTACATTCTCACAGAGACAATGTGAGGTCCTTAACCTACTGAGCCACAGTGGGAACTCCTGTGGAAGCATTTTTTTGATAGCTGTTTTAAAATCATTGTTAGGTTATTCTAACATTCCTATCTCATTTTTGACTTCTTTTGTCTTTCTGCATTCAGTTTGAGGTCTTCTTGATCTTGGTTTGATGGTGTTTCTTTTTTTAATTGAAATCTGGACATTTTGGGTTTTCTGTTATGAGACTCTCGGTCTTATTTAAACCTTCTGTTTTAGCTTGACTTTTCTGATTCTGGTCTGGCAAGGGAATGGGAGATGTCACCTCTTTACTTCCAGATGGAAGTACAGGTCCAGGTCCCCACTCAGCTCATGTTGTCACCTGAAGTCATGTGTCATTATTAGGTGTCCACTGATAACCTCCCTGGCTGGGAGGGTAGAAGTGCCTTTTTACTGTTCCCATGACCTTCACTGGACACCCCAGTGGAGGTGGTGGGGAGTGGTCTTGTTACTGCTGGGAAGTGGTGAAAGTACTGACTCTCCACTAGGCTTCCGCTGACACCACCCCAGTGGGGAAAGGGTACCTTGTTACTCTGACAGATGGGGGTGGAAGTCCAGGTTTCCCTATGGCCTCATTACTACGCAGCAGTGATGAAAGTCTCAGCTACCTGCTTGGCCTTCTCTGACACCAGTCCTGCTGAGGGGTGGAGGTGCTGACATAGCTGATAGGGTGGAAGTCTGGGTTCCCCATTTGGCCTTTGCTAGTAGATGTAGGACCACACTTTTCTTTCTCTGTGGAATTTAACTGGAGTAGAGTACCTATTATGTATAGTTTTCTGTTTTTGTAGGCTGCTCCTTTCCTGGTCCTTTGGCCAGAGAGGTACCCTTTTTTTGATTCATCCTCATTAGTATTTCTGAGTTTTTCAGTCCCATTCATCATTGCATTGTTCTTTGGGTACCAAGATCCCTATCTGATCTGTCATCTTCTGCTTGCATTTCAGTCTTCTATGTTTGCTTTATGTATCATGTCCAAGATTTTTAGTTGTACTGAGCAGGAGAGGTAAGGAAAAGTATGTCCACTTCATCCTCTCAGAAACAGAAGTCTACCCTGACTTATAATACCATAAATTGTGCGAACTTTTGAACTCTATCTCAGTAGAATCATATAGTATGTGTTCTTTGCGGCCTTACTTCTCTCATTCCATATTATGTTTTTGAGATTTATTCTTGTCATTGCATGTATTTGTAGTTTCTTCATTTTCACTGCTGTACAGTATTTCATTGTATGATATTAACACAGTTTATGTATTCTGTAGACAGGACGATTAAAATTGTTTTGCTATGAACATTTTTGTAAATGTCATTTGGTGAATACATTTCTATTTAATATACATATCTAAGATTTGTTATAGGCTGTATATTCAGGTTTAATAGCTGTTTCCAAACAGTTATTGAAGTAGTGTATCAATTTACACTCCCACCAACAATCTATGAGTGTTCTGTTGCTCCCCTTCCTCACCAGGACTTGGTATTATCTGTCTTATTTATTTTACCAATTTTGGGGGTATGCTACATTATTGCATTCTGGTTTTAATTTGCCTTTATGGCTCACTTTAGTCAAGTGGTGCTTTTTTTTTTCTTTTTTCTTTTTCTCATTTCTGGCCGCCCAAGACGGGATCAGACCAGAGCCATAGTCGTGACTTAAGCTGCAGCTGCAGCAGCACCAGATCTTTAACCCACTGTGCCAGGATGGGAATCGACCCCACATCACAGAGCTCCCATGAGTGCTGCCAATCCCATTGCACCACAGCAGGAGCTCTAAGTTGAGCATTATTTATATACTTATTCACTATTTGTATGAGCTCTTTTGTGAAGTACCTGTTCAAGTCTTTTGCTGATGTTTTCTCTTTGGCTAGTTGGTATTTTCCTCTAAATTAAAAAAAATTCTTTGTATGTCTGGATACATTCTTTTTTTCTAATATATTATAACATTTACCCTCACCAGAATACCTTCTGCTACTCTTTGGCTTGCCATTTCAGTTTTTAACATTGCCTCATCGTGAACAGAAGTTAATTTTTTTTTGGCTGCACCCAGAGCATGAGGAAGTTCCTGGGCCAGGGATCGAACCCTCACCACAGCTGCAGACTGTGCCACAGCTGTGGCAACACTGGATTCTTAACCCACTGTGCCACATGGTAAATTCAGAAGTTTTTAATTTTAATGTACCCTATTTTTTCTTCCTTAATGCTTACCGTTTTAATAATATTTAATAAATCTATTTCTATCCTAAGATCTTCAAGATGTTTTTCTGTCTTTTCTTCTAAAAGTTATTTTATTTATCTTACTTTTTTTTTCATTTTTTTGGCTGCAAAATGCAGTCGTTTCATGTGGGCCACAGTGGTGAAAGTGCCAAGCCCTAACCTCTAGATTACTAGGGAATTTCCTATCTTTTACTTTTAGAGATACAGTTCATCTGGAATTGATTTTTGTATGATGTGAGATAGAGACAGCTGTTTATTGTTGTCTTTTTTCTAAGAAGTTGCCTTAAATTTTTCTTTCTCATCACCTCTCAATTTTTCATTTGTACTCTTTTCTATAACATATAATAATAGCTCTTTTTCATCCAAGCATTCCCTAACTTCTTCCTTCTTAAAAATATATATTATCCTATTTTTATCTCATAGTTGAATTTCTTTTCCTATTTCCGAATATATTAATAATACATTTAAGGAATATTTTCCTTCTCACAGAGCTATTTTTTCCATATTGTTTTTTTTTCCTGTTTGTTTTGGTTCTGTCTTTCTCATAAGAGACTTTCCTTAAATGTCTTTTAATTCTTGTTATTGTTCATATCTAGTGGCAGGGCTTGATGACTCTGGACTCCTGTGTAGAGTGATTTGGCGGAGATGTTTAGTGGGGGAAGCTTCAACATCAGGAATGAGGGGTCATTTCTCTTAGGCTAGTCACATTCTCCAGGGAAGAACCTCCATGTCTTGCCAGCCTCTGGGAACCTAGTGAGGAAAGTAGGATGGGGTTGGGGGCATGGCCAGGGTTTGTATCCAGGATGTGTGTGTTCACTTAATGCACCTGTTTTCAGTATGGCACCCCTACCCTCCACTCTCCTTGGTGCTCCATGACTCAAGAACCTCTGTTTTATCCTCTCCAGAGGGAAAAATCTCTGGTTGTTTGGCTCGCTATGTGGTGTAGAGAAGGGGACTGGGCATTTTGAGTGGGATCCAGACTTTCGATTGTGAGCAGCAGCCCCCTCCTCAAACACATACACACTCTTACTTGCATATAAACCTGGTACATAACCGACCCATGAGCCCTTGAGGGATTCCGAGGAGTAAATTGTAATTGTTTTTGGCTTTCGCCATTGCCGACCAAGGCTTCAGCTTTCTCGGTTTTACTGTTATTTATCAATTGTCTATATTTTGGCTTCCAGAATCTTATTGTTATTATGTATCCTTTAATTTTCCCAGCTTAGATTATGACTTGAAAAGTGTGTGTGTGTGTATGTGTGTGTGTGTGTGTGTGTGTGTGTGTGTTGTCTTTTTAGTGGGATTTAGGGATGGAGTAAAACCAGATGTGGTCAGTCTGCCATCTTTACCCAGAAATGTCACATAATTTTATACATTTTAAGAACAGCAAATATTTCTTTCAAGTTTGAGCTCAAAGCTGAAATTAATTTAGAACATAAGTCCAAAGGAGAAGTACTATTCTTTTCAAGTGATGAAATAGAATTGGAGCTGCTGACTTGGTTAGATAAAGGTGCTAATTATGAAAGAAAAATAAGTATAGGATGCGGAGGGAAATCTTTTAGCTTGGCAGTGAAAGTTTGGGTTTTGCTTTTCCTTTGAGTTTTGTGGGGGGAAAAGGGTTTTTCTTTTTATCATTAAGAAAAATATGACTTGGGAACTAGGTAGAGATGATGGTTACACAGTACTATGAATGTGTTAAAGTCCACTGACTTGTTTACTTTAAAACAGTTTATTTATTTTTAATTTTTTTGCCTTTTTGTCTTTTTCAGGGCCGCAGCTGCGGCATATGGAGGGAGGTTCCCAGGCTAGGGCCTGAATTGGAACCACAGCTGCTGGCCTACACCACAGCTCACGGCAACGCCGGATCCTTAACCCACTGAGCAAGGCCAGGGACCGAACCCGCAACCTCATGGTTCCTAGTCGGATTTGTTTCTGCTGTGCCACGACGGGAACTCCTAAAATGGTTAATTTTATATTATGTGCATTTTACCTAAAATAATTTTTTTAACCTAAAAGAAAGAAATACATGAACATTTTCAGAGTTTCTAGCTACATCGACCCCTAGTTTTTGAGGGTAAAAGATAAATTGACTTTTTTACACAGGCCTCATGGGTTTTGTTTCTATTGTCTGCCTAGGGGCTATGTAGAGATTTTTAAACATTTACAAGCATGATTCTGGAAGACTTTTCAAAATTTGGTCTTCATTGTGGGAAAAGGGAGAGTAAGATACATTCCACGGGGTGGCAAGTGGAGTTATTTCTCTCTAGTAAAGAACATGAAAAGAATTAATAATTAGTTAATGTGTGTATTTCCTACATCCAAATATGTTCATTGCAATCTTACAGGTCTTGATGTAAGCAAGACCTTTTGACTGTTTAATTGTCTCTATAATAGAAGAAAGGGAAATTCTGGTGGAATGGGGCATGGTTCCTATAAATGTATGCCTTTGAGATATTGCTTATCTTTTATATGAAATACCCTATCTCATAGAAAGTTTTAATGGCACTTTATTGTGGTGTATTAGAGCATCTGTCCTAAAGCCATAATATTAAGGTTCAAATCCTTGCTCTGCTACATGGGAATTTTTAAAATTCACCATGCCTCAGTTTTCTCATCTATAAAATGGAGAAGATTATTGGGATATTGTGATGAATACATTTAAAAATCTTTCAGTGTTACCTGGCACAAAGCATGCACTCAGTAAGTGCTCGCTGCCATTTTTTATGATGTTTTATTAAACTGCAGTCCAAATAAAAGCACATCTAGGAAAGGTATGTAGTATAAGCAGCATAAAGACCCACTTTCTCACCAGGATATCTGTGTCCTATCTGTAGTGACCAACTACAGATGCAGACGTGTAATTGACTCCCTCTTTTGCGTCACATTTATTTCTGCTTTCTAGAGAAACTGAACAATTTTAGCTACTGTTATTTTGTAATAATTCTAGACTTTGTAGTGCAGAGGATTTGTTTATTTGGTTTAGACATTATCTTTGTCATTTGTATGTTTTTCTTAGAAATCAGTGAAAAAATTGAGAGTGAACCTGAGCTATACACCTGCCATTAGAATGTGTAATTAGTCAGTCAGTGGCCACAAATACTTGATTTTTTTGAAAGCTATTTCTTTTTGTCAGTATTACATGGCTGCAGGGGATAAACGGTGATAATTCTCTCTTTCATGATTTTTGTTTTTAGTTGGAGTTTTGAAACCCACCAGCTTCCTGCAAGATGAAGCTCTGTACTTAAATGTTATCATTTTCATACTAAGCCGTCTTTTAAATTTTACTTTACAGATCAACAACCAAAATTTTTAAGGTCACAAACTTTCTGATGGTGGTGATGAGCCATGGCGACAGATGATAAAGTTGCCATCCTAACTGATGATGAAGAGGAACAGAAGAGAAAATATGTGCTTGCTGATCCCTTTAATGGTATTTCCAGGGAACCAGAACCACCTTCAAATGAAACGCCCTCTCCATCTGAATCAGCTGCTATTCCTGAGGAGGAAACAGACTGGATAGAGAAACACTGCATTAAAATAAACAATGATCTTCTAATTTCCAAGGTCTTTTATTTTTTTTTCTACTCTGCATATGGCTCTCTTTACCCACTTTTACCTGTGTATTATAAGCAGCTGGGGATGTCACCAAGCCAAAGTGGGCTGCTGGTAGGTATTCGATACTTCATTGAATTCTGCAGTGCCCCCTTTTGGGGTGTAGTTGCAGATCGCTTTAAAAAAGGCAAAATTGTCCTCCTCTTTTCCCTTTTGTGTTGGGTGTTATTCAACCTGGGCATTGGATTCGTCAAACCTGCTACTTTGCGATGTATACCAAAGATTCCCCCCACAGCCCGTCCCACCAATTCAAGTCATCCATTCACTGTCCTGCCAGCGAATTCCTCTGTTGTCCCTTCCATTACCATGTCAACAAGAGCACGTGCGAAAAGGAACCTGCTTCCTTATGGTGGGCTGGAGATGTTAGAGTCAGAGCCCAATGTCACGGAAACTGTCATCTTCTCGACAGCTCCAAACAAGACCAGTGCACCTACTCTGCAGCCTCAGACTGATGAAATTACTGACCATGTTATGGACTTGACCTCAAACCCAACGAGCACTGCACCCTCTGCCCCCCCAGGAAATACCACCAGGGAGACAACCACTTCTGTTGTCACTACCACTAAATCTTTACCTTCTGACCAAGTCACTCTTGTTTATGATCAGCAAGAGGTAGAAGCTATATTCTTGGTGATCTTGGTAGTTGTCATAATAGGAGAATTTTTCAGCGCCTCGTCCGTCACGATTGTGGACACGGTAACGCTTCAGTATCTGGGAAAGCACAGAGACCGCTATGGACTGCAGCGCATGTGGGGCTCTCTGGGCTGGGGCCTGGCGATGCTGTCCGTGGGCATTGGCATTGACTACACCCACTTAGATGTGCTCATCAACGGGAAGGGCTGTAAGCCCCCCGAGTACCGGAACTACCAGATTGTCTTCATCGTCTTTGGGGTTCTCATGACCATGGCTTTGATCGTCGCCACTCAGTTCCGGTTCCGCTACAACCACTTCAAAAATGGTGAAAATAAGGGAAAAGAGGTGGAGATCCCTCAAGTGGAGAGGAACAGCTCCACGGAGTGCTCTGAGGAGACCCCAACCACCACCAGCCACTCGCAGGCCTTCAACTTCTGGGACTTAATCAGGCTGCTTTGCAGCGTGCAGTATGGCTCCGTGTTGTTCGTGGCTTGGTTTATGGGTTTTGGATACGGCTTTGTGTTCACCTTTCTCTACTGGCATTTGGAGGACCTGAATGGAACGACGACGCTCTTTGGGGTCTGCTCAGTCCTGAGCCATGTGTCTGAGCTGACAGCTTATTTTTTTAGTCACAAGCTTATTGAATTGATCGGCCACATCAGGTAAGAACATGCTTCCTGTTGCTAGCCCTCAGCAATTGAACTTTTATCTTCTCATAGTTTACAGCCCCTTGGAGCACTGTTTAAGGGTAGTATGTAATTTGTGTTGGGAGTAGGGTTGGGGTGGGAATGGGCCTTTCTGTTGCTTTTTCTCTTTAAAATAGAAACAAAAGGAAGGAAGTGATGACCCTCGTTGGATTATCTCAAACAAAACATGCTGTTTCCGCTCTGTTCGCTAAGAGATTCTTACAGTAAATGTTTTCAGGTACAGGAACACCAATTTAGTCAACTCTATTATTCCATGGACCTTGAAGGGTCCACCCATCTCAGGCTTTATGAAGAGGGCTTAAGTGGATAAAGAGGATTATGTTTTTTCAGCCTTCAGTTATTCTCAACCACTTGCTGACACAGAAAGACCTAGAATATATGGTGTATGAAGATTTTCATTATATTTAAGAAGGCTGTTATGTGACCCATCATAATCACTAATCCGTGATATTACATGGAGAGAATTTTACATAAATTTTTCCTGATTATTACATGAATCTCTTCTTTTTATCTGCCACGAAGACAGTGAATGTTTAAAAATCTTCCTTGGACCTAAAAGTTCCCGTGTAATCCTTTTAATCAACAACTCTATAAATGCCTAGTATTTCTTGTGTAGAGTTTCTCACTGTTAATGTTTGTGTGAAGTTGCTTAAACAGTACCTTGCTCTTTGTATGTCTTTCTTCTTGGCTGTTGACTCGAAAATGTAGAGCCAGCTACACTTAAGCATTCTTATAGGAAAGAAAAGTATGGCATGTCTTTCCCTCAAATTTGAAGTTGCCATAACTAAAAGAAAGCAGCTGTATGTTTGTGTGTATGTGGTAGTCTTTAAATCTACTGTTTCTATGAGAAATTACAATGGAGAAATAGATACAAGATTTGAGAAACATCGGTCTTTTTTTCCTTTAACTTCCCTTCAACTAACTGAAGAAAACATTTTCTAATTTAAAGTTTCACCTAGAATCATTCTTTTTCCCATGCAATTGTGAATATGTTTCCTTGTTTGGTTTGATTTTGCTTTGGGAGGCTGTGTCCTGTTCCTTCTCTTTCTCAAATCTTTGACCCCTTTGTTGTCACTAAACAAAGCCAGGCACTGTATGGACAGTTCCCAGAGTCACAGAGGCTCTGAGGCCCACTCAGTGGGACCCATCTGAAAAAAGTTTTGTAATATTAGGGGCTTGGAATGTCCTTTAATCTTGTCTAGGTTGTGTTTACATTCTCTCAGCTCTTGTGTAGGTCGCAGATGCGGCTCGGATCCCGCGTTGCTGTGGCTGTGGCGTCAGCCAGCAGCTACAGCTCTGATTAGACCCCTAGCCCAGGAACCTCCATATGCCACAGGTGCGGCCTTAGAAAAGACAAGAAACAAAAACAAAAACAAACAAACAAACAAAAAAACCCAGAAAACATTCTCTGAGCTCTCTGGATTGACCACGGTGAATTAGACTCAGTAATGGTTTTCTTTAGCTTGGTTGGTTTATAAGCAGGATCTCACCTCAGCGAATATTGTTTAAAACCCCCAGCCAGGAATTCCCCTTGTGGCTCAGGCATAACAAAGCTGACTAGGACCCAGGAGGATCCGAGTTTGCTCCCTGGCTTTGCTTAGTGAGTTAAGGATCTGGCATTGCAGTGAGCTGTAGTGTAGGTCTCAGACAAGACTTGGATCTGGCATTGCTGTAGCTGTGGCGTAGGCCAGTGGCTGCGGCTCTGACTGGACCCCTAGCCTGGGAACTTCCACATGCCAAGGTGCTTCCCTAAAAAAAAAAAAGAAGAAGCAAAAACAAAACAAAAAACCCAGCTGTTTATTCCCATAAAGATACCCTGTCAGGTCTCACCAGTGAGTGGAGTTCCTAGACATCATGACTTAATTACTCAGTAGAATTAATTGAATGTTGACTTAGTACAGAGTATGCCTATAGGTTTCATTTTCAAAGAAATTGTTAGATTTTTCCCACAAGTGAAGAAAAGTAGTTTCTTTTCTTTCTTTGCCTTTTGTCTGAGGTAAATACTTATATGATAAAATCTTAGCAGGTGTACTATTAATTTTGGTAATTACATGAACTTATACTTGTTTTCTTTCCTGTTAGTGGCTACTCATTACTTAAAAAGCAATGGCTCTGTTAACCTTAGGACAATTTTCTAGTATTACGTACAAGAGAATCTTTTTTTCTTCTTTAATGATGTGTTTCTTCTGTGGACCCTTTGTTGCTGCCAAGAGCCTACTGGGATTCCATCTGTGTGCAGTCATTTACCTCTTTGGGATTTTTATTTGTCCATTAAAATGTATTATCTTAACAAATTTTAAAAGATTCTGATAGCTATAGTGATATTATGCCCACATATTCAGGTACAATGGATATATTTCTTTTGGTGAGAATTTTGGAAGCCCAGTTAAGTGGGGGTTAAGATTCAGAGGTTTAAAAGTGTAGTTTGAACTTTTCATTAGAAGTATATCATACCTTAGTTGAAGAGAAATCATCTTTTTGTGAGTTCATAGTCTTTATGTTTTTCTTGTAGGATCATAAGGAGATACTGTCTGTGGTTCTATGTATGCATGTGTGTTTTTTCATTATTCAGTATTTTGACTGTCTTATGGGAGTTTATTTCTAGGAGTCAGCACTACCACAAAAATTGTAACTATCCTTATGTAGTCAAAAGTGGATTTTCACAAATTCTTTATATAGGCTCATAATGAAGAAACAGTCATACCTGAAAACAATTTTTAAAACACCATGTCTAAATTTGAACCATTTACCATTTTAATAGTTCCACAGTTTAAGCCCATTTTTCCAGAGAATAACCTAGCTATTCATCTCAATGCGCACATGTGCATGCGCGCGTACACACACACACACACACACACACACACACACACACACACTAAATGATTTCTGATTTTGACCTTGGATTTTGTCCCCTCTGGAAAGTGGATTTCTCAGCCAAATAAGAAATGCTTACTGTTTCCACTAAAGAAAGTACATTTCTTTGGATTTGAAATCATAAAACTTTGGAGTTTACAGAAAGTGTATTTCTAGGCTAATTTATGTAATGACAATAATTAGATTTCTTCAACTAGAGATACAAATGTATCTTAAGGATATATTCACCTGGCTGAATGTTTTTAACAGCGATGAATAGGGTTGTGAACAGAGTGCACATAGTGCAATTAATCATTTGTAAATTTGTAAGCCATTATTATTCAATATCAGGCCATCACCTATGCCATTTTGATTCAATTTTATTTACGTTTTAAGGGACAAACAAAAATCTACTCAAGCAACTCTGACTTTTCCCTGAAATTCTTATACTCAAGATTATACAAATGTTACCTGGAAGAGATAATGTATTAAGCATTATTAGCCATTAATTACTACTTAATAGTAGTTAAGTGTCCAGTCATTAGGGAAAGAAGGAAATATATGATGACACTAGCAAGAGGAGGAACACATGGGCTTTCCTGGTGGGTGCTGCAGGAAGCCCCGGAGCAGAGAGCAAGACGCTGGGCTATTAGCTGAGGACACCTGGGAGGTGGTACATGATAAATGTTTTGTCACTGGAGGAACAGCAATCAGCATTACGAGAGGGAGGAAACTGTGCAGATGGGGTGATCTGGGAGGTGGAATTTGAGCTGGCCACTGAAAGGTTTAAAGAAGATGGTATTTATGGGGGGCTTTTGCTTCTTATCTTCTCCCTTGCTTTTCTACCCACCGCTTTGTGCCATATTTGCTGGCTCTCAGGTCCTCTCCTCGCCTTGTATGGCATAGCACTGATTTCCACGGGCTGCTCTTCCAGGACCTGGTTTCCTGAGCTCAGCTCCTGCAGTGGTGCTCTCAGGGAGAGCTTTTAAAACTCCTGATGCTCAGGCTGCATGTAGGCCAGTTCTATTGATTCTCTTGGGGTGTGCCCAGTCATCTCAGCCAGGGTTGGTACCTCTCACCGGCTGGTGAGCGGCACAGGAAGAGGATGAGAGGGAGGGAGGAAGGGAGAAAGCCCTCCTTCTCACAAGGTCTTATGTAAGCTTTGGAGATTGTTCCCTCTTCTCCTCTCAGGTGGTTCTTACCCAGGCTTGGCATAGTTTGCTCACATGCACGTGTTGGTCAGTCCTCAGTTGAAGGCTGGAGGGGAATGCTCTGCAGCTCTCTCTCCATGTAGTGCCGTCCGTTGGGTCTCCACCTTGCTCCCAGACTCTCAGCCCTGCCTCCTCAGCATAGGTCTGCTGTGCCCTGTCAGGCAGCATCTCTGATGACCTTGAGCTCTGCTAAATGTGGCCCTCACCATCCATCCTTCTGACCTAGACCTTGTGGAGGCTATCCGGAGCTCACTCACCGTACTTTGGCTCCTCTGTTCTTCCACAACCCCTGGGTTAAGATTGGTGCTTGTTTCCCTGATTAGATCCTGATTTACACGCAATCCTTAATTGCCTAGAACTTCTGATGGCAGTTGCCACAGTGAGGGAATAGAATGGAAATAGAATAATTCAATTATTTTGGGGGTGGTGTCACACCTGCAACATGTGGAAATTCCTAGGCCAGGGATCCAACCTATACCGTAGCAATGACCCAAGCCTCTGCAGTGACATGCCAAATTCTTAACCTACTTCACCACTGGAGAACTCCGGTAACTCAGTTCTTGATTTAAAAAAAAAAGGCAAAAAAAAAAAAAACCCCAAGATGACGGACTTTAAACAACTTCTTACCTTTCTCATTTCTTAGTGGAGCATTACTTCTTGCTTAAATGTGACTTTGGAGTTCCCATTGTGGTGCAGTGGAAACGAATCCGACTAGTATCCATGAAACAAATCTGACCAGTATCCATGAGGATGCAGGCTCAATTCCTGGCCTCAGGAATCCGGTGTTGCCATGAGCTGTGGTGTAGGTTGCAGATGTGGCTCGGATCCCACATTGCTGAGGTTGTGGTGTAGGCCAGTTGTAGCTCCGATTCGACCTATAGCTTGGGGGAAACTGAAACCAGATGGGTGATGGGATTAGGGTTAGGAGCTTTATCCTGGGTGCAGTAGGGAATCATAGCCAGGTTGAAAGCAGATTTTCATTTATTTGCAGTGTTATGGATAACTTTGAAGCCAGGAGCCCACTGAGAAGGTTCTCAAAATAGTTCATGTTAGAAGTGATATAGGCTTAGATTGTAGCAGTAGCTACAATTGAGCTAGAAATTGAGGGAAGGGATGTACTTAGGACATAAAATTGGCAAAATGGTTTGATGTGGGAAGTGATGTAGAGACCCCTATGTTTCAGTCTGGGTACAGTGGTTCCACTAAATCCAATAGGAAATTCAGGCAGGAGATACAGAACTGGGCGGAGGTGGTAAGGCAAATCAGAAACCAGCATGGTTGTGAGCCACATGAAAAGACAGCTACATAAGAAATAAATTTAAATTATTTAAGTTTAAAAAAAAAAAGAAAAGAAACCAGCATGGGTTTTGTTTACAGTTGGAACATGTGGATGGGAATACTTAGCAGACAATTAACTATTATAAGCCTGAAACTCAGCAAAGAGGTGAGGATTGGGGATACAGATTTGGGACAGTTAGAACCAGGAACAGGGGTAAGATCAGCAAGGAAATCTTGTGGTGGAAGAGAACTAGGCTGAGGAAAATCAATTATGTTTCTCTCCAAGATTTTATTCTGAGTTTCTGATCTTACTGAAATGTTGGTCTATGCTTTAATGCTTAAAGTAAGGATCTTCATGCTTAAGAATGTTTTATGAGGAGTTCCCTAGTGGCTCAGCAGATTAAGGCTCTGGCACTGTCACTGCTGTGGCTCTGGTTCTATCCCTGGCCTGGGAACTTAACCCATGCCAAAGTTAGGCGAGGCCAGAAAAAAAATGTGTTATGGAGAATTGTATGATTTTTACTGTAACCTGTTTTCACATCTCTCTTCAGGAGCAGATGACTTTCTGAGCACCCCTCCAATGACATTGCCTGAGCTAGGCCCCCTTTAGGAGTGTTTATAAGTGGACCTGAGACATAAGCAAGGAAGAGAGAAAAATAAAGGGGGAAGGAATGTAACAAACAGTGTTGGAAAGTAAGAAAATAGAGAAAGGAAATAGCTGCTGTCTCTAGGGAAGCTTTCTTCCTGCCCTTATTCATGAAAGGCAGTGTTATATAGCAGTTGTGGCAAGCACAGGCTGGAAGTCACATTGTCTGGTTCAGAGCTTGGCTCTGCCACCTGGAACTGCGTGGCCTTGGACAAGTTATATAACTTTTTGTATCTCTGTTTTGCCATCTGTAAATAGGAATGTCATTAGTTCCAACCTCTTTAATTTCCACAAAGACTAAATGAGATAAGACACGACAGTTGCTTAGAATAGTTACCGGCATATACTGGGAGTTCAGTTGATTTAAAAAAAAAATTTACTTAGCCAGTCGTCTGATACGTTACGGTGCTTACAACTATAAGACCCATTGGATCTGATAAAAATACAGTGACAATATAATATTAGAAGTTTATAGATCATTAAGGCTGCAAAGTTGCAATGTTGTGGCTTCCAAAATAAGCAATTCCCCCTCAAAAATATTTTGGTCAATTGGAGATCTTCTCCCCTCAGTTTATGATGACTCTAGATTATTTATAATTTCCTTAATGCTATTTTAGGGTTCAGTGACTATAACCTACCATTCTGTAATAGCTGGCATACAGAATGATTGTAATTGTACCTGTTATTATTTATATGTGAGTAGATTTCTATTTTTTCTATTCCTTTCCCAAGTTACCTTCAAAAATGTTGATACTCATTTTTATAGGAAAAATCTCTTAGAGTTAATTTCAAGTATAGATTCTCATTTTTAAACTATAAACTGTAGAGTCTCAAAAGTAGAAGAATTTTTTTTTTTGTCTTTTTGCCTTTTTATGTAGAGCCGCACCTGCGGCATATGGAGGTTCCCAGGCTAGGGGTCTAACAGGAGCTGTAGCTGCCGGCCTTCGCCACAACCACAGCAACATGGGATCCGAGCCGCGTCTGCAACCTTCACTACAGCTCACAGCAAAAGTAGAAGAATTTATGATCAAGAGCTGAAAGGGAGTAATTTGGTTTTTATAGCCCCCTGGAAAGAACATCTTTGCTAAGAAATATATTTCTGTATTATATCATAGCTACCAGGCTGACTTGTTAATAATAGCATTATTGATAATTGAGCTATTCATAGTTCAAAACAAAAGATCATTGTTGCAAGGTAGTGTAAGTGAGTTCACAGCTTTTAGTTATTGGTATCCTATTTGGTTTGTTTGATCTTTCACTTTTGGTGGCTGCACTGACTGAGGCACTCACTGAATTAAAGAGAAGACTAACTTTAAATGAGCTGTAACATTTATGGCTGTAGGTGGCCCCTCACCATTTTGTGGGCTGAGGTAGCAGTGGTCATTAAGGTGTGCACCAGACAAGAGTAAAGACAACTCCTACGAATTCATGATCTAGATAACCACTGTGGAGACCAATTCAGCAGTCCATGGTAATGTGCAGGTTGGACATTGCCTGTGGCTTGAAAATTGCATTTTTAAGATATATGCCTGCCTAGAGAAACTTTTTTTTTACACACGTGCCAAAAGACTTGCACAAGGACGCTTTCTTGCTCACAGCAGGTTTCTGACAGTGAGCAAGAGAATTAGTCTAACTATCCATCAGTTGAGGAATGGATACTTTCAATATGGTATAGTCATAAATGAAGTAAGTCAAATCCAAATACCACATGAGACCACTAATATGTGGAATCTAATAAAAATGATACAAAAGAACTTACAAAACGAAAGCAGACTCAAAGATTTTAAAGCCAAATTTATGGCTACCAAAGGGGGAAATGTTTGTGGGAGAGGGATAAATCAGGGGATTGGGATTAACATATACACACTATTTATAAAATAGATGGATGACAGAGAC
>PVHT020000143.1:1734389-1774244 GCA_004024745.2 Catagonus wagneri
CTTCTGCTTTGATATTTTTTTAAAACACTAACATGGGTAAAGTGTTTATTATTGTTTACCCTGTCCTACTTTAGAAATGTCCCATTTTGTTTCATTCTCTGTGTTTCAGAAAAATAAACGAGTTGTTCTTTTTGTTTGAGTCATAAGCTAGTGATTCATGCATGACCTTTGTTTGTTTAGTGCCTTCTACCAATCCTAGATGAAGGTTTTTGTTTTTGTGTTTTTTCACAAATTCAAAATGTCAGAATGGCCACAAACTCTAGAGGATAAACAAAAATTAAATTTTTAAATTAAAAAAACCCAATCTTCATAAAAATATAATTGCAGTGTAATATTGTAAAAATAATTTTTATTGTTTTACTGTCGTTGCAGCACTTATTACATACAAATGCTTACCGAGGCACTGTGCTAAATGCTTTACCTTCAAGCCCTGGAGATATCTGTGGGAAACACTGGCACTTAGGTAGAACAGCTAGCTCCAGCCCGTGATTTGAGGTTTCTGTAACTGTCTTCCTCCTCTGTTCTCGTCCAGTCCCTACAGCTAGTAAATCTATTGTGGGAAAACATCCACCTCAAATAAGAAGCATGGTACTTCTGGAAGCAGTGCCCTAGAACGAGGACTGTTGGGAAGAAAGTTCAGTGCTTCTAAGATGGGGATGAAAATTATTTTCTAAAGTCAGAACGTGAAGTCTTGATGTATATATTTCTTAATGTTCTCTTCATGTTATTCACTTATAACTCAAAGTCTTCAGACTAGAGTTCATCTTTAGAACTGGTGGCCTCTGCATTTCTGTGGGACTTGGGGAAACAGTACTGGAGGGAATATGATGCCGCAAAAAGCCTAATGGCTTAGGTGTGATTTTCTGTGCCTAGTGCTTATCTGTTAAGTGCAGTGTAAATCAAGAAAGAAAGCAAACCAAGACTAGACCAGCAAACAAATCAATTATTATTTTTTTAAACACAGATGCCTGAGTGTAGGATTGTTTTCTGTTGCCTTACCCCAGGAACGCTAATAGTTGGAATATACTTCATTCCACAAAGAAGATCCTTGTATCTTTTGTAGGGAACAATTTAAAAAAAAATTTTATTAACGTATAGTTGATTTACAATGTTCTGTCAATTTCTGCTGTACAGCAAAGTGACCCAGTCATTTATATACCCAGTCGTTCATACATATATATATACATACACATATATATATACATATATATATACACACATATATACATACATATATATATATATATATATATGAGTGCTCACACACACATTTTTTTTTTTGTTTAAGGGCTGCACCTGCAGCATATGAAGTTTCCTAGGCTAGGGGTTGAATTGGAGCTGTAGCTGCCAGCCTACACCACAGCCATAGCAACAGCAGATCCAAGTGACCTACACCACAGCTCACGGCAACATTGGCTCCTTAACCTGCTGAGCGGGGCCAGAGATGGAACCTGCATCCTCATGGATTACTAGTCAGGTATGATAACCGCTGAGCCATGATGGGAACTCCCCCACACACATTCTTTTTCTCATATCATCTTCCGTCATGTTCTATCACAAGAAATTGGATATAGTTCCCTGTGCTGTGCAGCAGGAACTCATTGCTTATCCATTCTAAATGTAATAGTTTGCATCTGCCAACCCCAAACCTCTAGTCCATCCCACTCCTTCCCCCTTGGTAACCACAAGTCTGTTCTCTGTGTCTGTGTTTCTGTTCTGTAGATAGGTTCATTTGTGCCATATTTGAGATTTCACATGTAACTGAAATCACGTGGTGTTTGTCTTTCTCTTTGACTTCACTTAGTGTGAGAGTCTCTAGTTGCATTGTAGGGAACAGTTTTATGCCATTTCCTAATTAGGCTAAATCAGAAAATCGTTGTTTTAATTTCCAATTTCTAGATCATCAGTAAAAATAAATGGCAATAGTATTATTTGTAGGCTTTACAACTCATACAGCTTTCATAAATATTTTTTTAAATTTCTCCAACAAAAATGAGTTCATTTGGGACCAGCAAAGAATTGCAATTTGAAGTCTACAACCATGGTGAACCACATGTAAGTCCTCACACAGCAGGGGAAGGAGCACTCTTTCATAGAAAGGAAAAGGAAGTTGGGAGGGCTACAGTAAACAAACAGCCCAGGACTTTCTATTGGGTCCAGGCTGGGTTATTGCTGCAAAAGAAGAGCTCTTTCTTCTTCCGGCTGGGCTCTGCTCTGGGACCAAGGCATGAGAGCTCCCCATTCTGGTCTCCTGGCCCTAATGGATTGAGGCTTACGTTTATTAATTTGTATACTTCCCTCTTTTAATTGAGATCTTTCTTGGAAAGTATCACTAATCAAGAGTCAGGCTTTTCTGGTTTCAGCAGCTCCCTGTCTCTCAGTGCCAGGAAAGATCTTTTCTGGTTATAGTGTCTTGTATCAGAGAGAAAATACACGGTTTGGAAACCTATTGAAGTCACCCCCTTTTTTTTTTGATTAGTAAAATTTATTTTACTGATTTAGTTGGTAGCTACTTTATAAATATTTTTATTGTTACAACCACCTTTCAAAACAGTTATTTTCTTATATTCATTTTATAGTGGTTTGATGAGAGCCTGATATTGTCCATTGCTGGAAAGACCATGTTGACTCACTGGGGACCTTGGAGTATCTGAGAACTTGCAGTCAGTGTTCGTAGAGCCTCAGGGTCAGACCCTAATTGTGTTAGAAAGTGTGCATATGAGTGTTGAGAAGTATGTTGCTATGGACTGAATTATGTGACCCCAAATTAATATGCTGAAGGTCTGCCCCCCCCCCAGTATAATGGTATTTGGAGTTAGGACCTTTGGGAGTTAATTCAGGTTAGATGAGGTCATGAGGGTGGGGCCTTCATGATGGAATCAGTGCCCTTTTAAGAAGAGACATGGAGAGCTTGCTCTCACTCCTTCTCTGAGCCAGATGAGTACCAAGTGGAAGGGTAGTTATCTGCAAGCTAGGAAGGGGTCTTCACCAAAAACGGACAGTGCTGGCATGCTGATCTCATATGGCCATCCCCCAGAACTGTGAGAACATACATTTCTATTGTTTAAGCCACCCAGTCTGTGGCAGCCTGACTAGACTAAGACATGTTTCTAAACAGAGCAAGGAGAGCCTGAGGTGGATATAGGTAACTGGAATTCCCAAAGAGTCTAAGAGTCAGAGGACACTAGAGTAGAAGGGACCTGTGACCTAACATTGGGATAACAGCTGGAGTGGGTCCAGCAGTGGCAGACTTATTTTTCTGCTTGTGTACACATTCCTGGCAGCATGTGTATTGCTTGATTGGGCATATCTACCATGAAAGCCTTGGAAGGAACAGATTTGCTATGATTTTCCTAAGATCCAGCCTTCTGAGTTGTGGAGCAGAGACTCAGCCTGGAATCTCTGGCTTATGATTGCCATGCTCTTTCCAGTTTGCCAGATAGCACTATTGGTATTCATCATAGCAGATGAAGACTAGTATCTTTACTATTTCGTTTCTCTTAACTAAGTTACTATTAAATACTATTACTCTTTCATTACTATTAAGTTAGTACTATTAATTAAGTTATGCTTAGTTCTGTTAATGAGATTTTGTTAGAAATCTAACAGTTTGTTTCCAGGTAGAATATTATAGGTATTCCAGAATGGATAGAATACCATTCTAGGCAGAGATGGTAGAATGATCATTCATTTTTTTAAGGTAGGGAGTTCCCTTTCCATTGTGGCACAGCGGAAATGAATCTGACTAGTGTCCATGAGGATGCAGGTTTGATCCCTGGCCTTGCTCAGTGGGTTAAGGATCCGGCATTGCTGTGAGCTGTGGTGTAGGTCACGGACATGGCTCAGATCCCGTGTTGCTGTAGCTGTGGTGTAGGTCAGCAGCTATAGCTCCAATTTGATCCCTAGTCTGGGAACTTCCATATGCCGTGGGTACAGCCCTAAAAAATTTTATTTTAAAGGTAGAATTGTCATAAATTTTTGTTTATGTGAAAAAGAGCACATTTTGAATCTCTCTTGGTTTCCCTCAAAGTCTTACACTCATGATGGAGGAGGCTCTGCTGACTGTGGGAAGGTTATGGAATTTGACAGTGGAAGACCTGGAGTTGGGTGTTGGTTCTGCAGTTTGTTTAGCTATGTGACCCAGGAAACTTGGTTAACCTTTCAGGGGCCTCTGTTTCTTCAACTGTGAAACAAAATTAATGACAACTCTTCCCCTTCCTATTTCAGAAGATTATTGGCAGGAATAAATAAGATACTACATGGGGGGAAATGCTAACAAATTGGAGAATATTATAGAAATATTAGAATGGGGAGCAAGCGGAGGTCTCAAGACTACTCATTGATGCTCTTTTTTCCTTAATGTCACAAAAGGGGACAGAATCTATTCAGATTCTCCGAACAAATCTATTCAGTTCTCTGTTTTAAAAAAAAGAAAATAGCAAACTTTCTAGTGATAAAATTTTGTTAGTTGACAAGTTTGGGTCAGGAGTTTATTGTATTTGCACTATTTTTTCCTTACTTGAAAAATCCATAAGGGGCGTTCCCTTCGTGGCTCAGTGGTTAACGAACCTGACTAGGATCCATGAGGATGCAGGTTCAATCCCTGGCCTTGCTCAGTGGGTTTAGGATCCCATGTGGCTGTGGCTGTGGCATAGGCCAGCAGCTGTAGCTCCAACCCCTAGCCTGGGAACTTCCTTTTGCCTCAGATATGGCCCTAAAAAGCAAAAAAAAAAAAAAAATCCAGAAGTTCACTGTCACTTCAGAGGAGGTGTTTAGTATTATGAGTTGGGATCACATCATATTAAGTCTGAAAGTGAAAGTTCAAAGAAGAGAGAAAGAGAGGGAGATAACTGCCAAACCCGTGTTGATGGAGTAGTTAAGACTTCACATGGGTTCTGTGGTGTCACCTCAGATATCAAGGGATGGAGAACATTAGGGCCCCTTTCAGCCCGCTGGCTGGGTGAGCCCATCTTGGAGATTTTCCAGGCTCATCTAGAGACCTGCAGGCTTGGTGAACAGAGCCTGTGCCTGTGGTCAGATCTGGCCGGAATTGGAGTCTTCGGAGCAGCTGCCATCTTTGTTCTCTCACAATCCTGTTCAGTGTGTGGGGGGTCGAGAGTGTGTGCCCCTCCATAGTTTCTGCTCCTTACCCAACTCAAGCCAGACAGTCAGCTTGTGATTATTTGATTTCAAGGGCTGCTTGCTTGATGCAGCCCTTGTCCAGCCCACAGGTGGAGGCAGAAATCCTGGCTCACCTTGTGTCCTACCTCAGCTTTGATACCTGAGGTTTCTGGAGCTACCTCAGGGGAAATGGCCTTCTGGCCTATTTTATCTCATATGCAAACATTTTGCTTCTCAGTAAATTTTTCCTTTATGATCCAGGATATTGGGCAGCTGTTGAGTGGCGTTTGTTTTTCTACTTTTCTCTTACTCATTCTTAATGAGGTAATGATTCTTTAAAGTTTAAAATGTTAACCATCTTCCAAAGTCAACTCAAACATACACCCAGCTTCAGCTTCTTCCTCTTGTTCCCTTTCTTTTTTTGCATTTTAGGGCCATACCTGCGACATATGGAGATTCCCAGGCTAGAGGTCAAATTGGAGCTGTAGCTGCTGGCCTATACCACAACCACAGCAATACAGTATCAAAGCCGCGTCTGTGACCTACACCACAGCTCATGGCAACGCCAGATCCTTAACCCACTGAGAGAGGTCAAATTTGTTAACTGCTGAGCTATGACAGGAACCTTTTTTTTTTTTTTTGCTTTTCAGCTTCTTAATCCAAGTGCACATCTGCTACTGCGAGCATAACTACACTAACAGGACTAGTCCCTGTTTCCACTGGTCCAATCCAGAGGTGTTTCTTCAAGCCACTGTCTGGTTTTGACTTCATGCAGGGACCTTGGAAAAGGAACATGGAACAATGTTATTACCTACCAGAACAGCCACAGGGCAAGGGACAGGTCACCTTCCATTGGCCTCCTGACTTTGTAGCCCCATTCTTCCTCTCTAGACCTCTGTTTCCTAGAGGGCTGGACTTGATGTTGTGGCTTTGTCTAGTTCTGACTGTAATGATCTTTCTACTTTAGTTGGTTCCAGTATGTGAAAAACCGCACATCAGATCTCACCCCTCCCTGCCCACCCTGCTGAAGACTCGGGCTTTGAATGGTTTCTGCTGATAAGTCAGCATGTACACAAAGCCATTCATGCCAGCTCATCCATGCTGTGCCATGACAGCAGACTGGCTGATGACCATAGCCGGTGATAGGGGATTGTAATTCATGATAGCAGTCGCTGGGATCTGTATACAGATTTTTCTTTCTGCAAAGTCACTTGTCTTGAATGGAAGTTAGAACCCTAAACCTTAGACATTTCTCCATGTGCTGGCTCAGACAGATTTTGTAAACGATGTGGCTGCTCTTAGTGAAATATTTGCACTGTGTTATTTAATGGTAGTTTCCACATTTGCACAATCTTTGGCAGTTTTTCTTGACGTGAGCATTTGACCTTTTCAAAACCCCTGTAGCATAACCAAAGCAGTTGTGATCACTCCTGCAGAAAGTCCGCCTGCAGTATGCCTGTGCCCCAGATTCCACCACTTCAACCCAGATACAGCTGTACATGCTGCCCGCTGCAAAAGCGAGTTAATTAGCACTGTTTGTCAAAGCCTTTCATTTTACATCATCCTCTAGAAAGGTAAACAGCAATCCCCTAGATAACGTAAATGAGTAAATATAGTCAGCTTGGGTTATCCAAAATGCCAACAGTCCTTCTCTAAGGGTGCAGACTCACTCTGACTCTAGAGGCCCAGGGTAGCTGCCACTTGTATCACAAGCTCTATTTCTGGATGACAGAGTAAATGGCTCTTGAGTAAACAAACAAAAGCTAAAACTGGCATGCTTTACTAAATTTCGTTTCATATTGGAGTTGAAAGCAGCTGTGGGAGTCATTGTTGTGAGTTGAATTGTGTCCTCTGAAAATTCGTATGTTAAAAGTCCTAACCCCCAGGACCTCAGAATGTGACTGAATTGGGAAGTAGGGTCTTTAAAGAGGTAAATTAATATGAGACCCTCAGGATAGACCCTAATTCCATATGACTGATGTCCTTATGGGAAGAGGAGGCTGGAACACAGACAGACACATGCAGAGGAAGACCACGTGAAGACACAGGGAGAAGGTGGCTGTCTGCAAGCCAAGGAGAGAGGCCTCAGAGGAAACTGATCCTGCCAACACCTTGATCTCAGATGTACAGTTTTTTAATAAGAAAATGAATTCTGTTGTTTAAGCCTTCCAGTCTGTGGTATTTGTTACAGTAGCCCTAGCAAAATAATGCAGCCATAGGCCTAGCTTCATCCCAGTTTGGGGTCATTTCCCCCCTAATCCTTGGCATATGGTTACTTATCCTTTGTTGGCCCCTAGTGTGAAACTTGCTACCTCGTAGGGTAGCTAAGATCTTGTGTTACTTAGGACTCTTTCACCTGAGGTGGCAGAAAACCTTACCCAAAGTGGCTTAAGCAAAACAGGGAATATATTGTCTAGCAAATGGTGTTAGGTGTGGCTTTAACCGGGTCTCAAAGGATGTGATCAGAGCCTCGCCTCTCCATCTACTAACACTGTCTCCTGTTGGGTAGACTTCATTCCCAGGTCCCAGGTAGGTCCACACTTATGTCTTTCCAGGGTCAAGTACAGCTGCGAAGAGAGAATGCTGCATTCCCTTAGTTTCTGCTCGGCAGCTAAAACAGTATCTTTTGTACTGAGTACTTGCAGGTATGACTTTGGGTTAACACAGCCGACTCTCTCTTCAGCAAAGAGCCCTTCACATATTTGAATGTCCCTTCTACAGCTTTGCTTCTCCAATTTCCTCGGGGATTTTCCCCGGAACATCTTATCCCAGACTCTCCCTTTTTTATCTTTCTGCCACATTCTGACTCCTTTCCTTCTTTATTTTTCTTTTTTCTTTTTTTTTTTTTTTGTCAGTGATCTTTAATTTCATCCACTTCCTGCAGTGGTCTGGCCAAAGTAAAGAACAGTAGGATTATTATGTCCTTTTGGTTTGGTCATGATATTCCTTCAGCCTGAATTTTGATGAATTTGTTTAGTTCCCTCAAATTTAGTTTAGAGTCAACTAAAACTTTTGGGGCCTTTTTCAGATTAATTGCTATGACATGTCAATGATTCTTGCTGGAAATTATAGAATTTGTATTTTTTGTATTATTTAGACCATCTCATGGGAAAATTTTAAACAAAATCTTGCTGTGTGTGTGTTTGGTCATTTGACTTGTACCCAAATGGAAACTATAACAAAAAACTATAACGTTGAATGTTTTAAGTAGTTGGATTCCATTTATCAGCATTCTCTTTTGTTGTAAATATCCTTATTTTTCAACCTATCTAAGAACATGAGACAGATAAACTAAAAGAGTAATGAAGAGATGTAAATATGGTCAGGAACCAGCACAGTGACCCAGCTGATGGTCACCATAAATATGCTCTTAGCTCAGCTTTTCAATCACTTAGAGAGGAAAGATTTTAAGGCAGCAAAATAAAGAATGCCTTAAGACCAGCAGAGACTGAGACTTCACTTTTACCTTTCATTTTCCAGCAGAAAAAAAAAAATGGAAGGAAATATTAGTAGCTGGAGAAAACATATATAACAAATGAACGTTCCTGTCCCCACATTTACTCTTCTGACATACAGCAGGGTTCTCATGCTCTTTCTACTAAGATGTGTCAGTGGCCAGCTACACCTCGTTGGCGACAGAAGCTTGGTGACTTCCAGGGTCTCTATTGGTGATCCCTTTGGTTATGTTGTGGTCGGTATGGGAGTGCTGCTGTCTTTGGGCTTTGTGGCTGACATGCTAACTCTTATTCTTCTGGTGAGATAGGCCTGTGGGTACCCAGGAACCTTGTTATCTGCTTGTGCACATGTGTTGAGCATCCATTGCATGGTGCTGGGGGATGCCCCAGATAAGCAATAGTTCATCGAACTATTGCTCGTCCACATGAATGCCTGAATAATTATCTTCAAGCATAACCTATTAACATTAATCAAAAACATTGCCAAATGTGGACATCCATTTTTTTTTTGGCATCCTAGTTCTAGGCCTCTTTTATAAAGCAGTTCATTCTTGGGAATTCCATTCATGGCTCAGCGGTTAGCAAACCCGACTATCATCCATGAGGACACAGGTTCCATCCCTCTCGTTGCTCAGTGGGTTAAGGATCTGGCATTGCAATGACCTGTGGCGTGGGTCATAGACATGGCTCTGATCCCACGTTTTTGTGGCTGTGGCGTACGCCAGCAGTTGTAGCCCCGATTTGACACTTGGCCTGGGAATCTCCATATGCTGGGGGTGCAGCCCTGAAAAAGACGAAAGACGAAACAACAACAATAAATCAGTTCATTCTTTTACATACTTATCACTTACTCCTGTATCATGATCAATATCTATATGTATATAAGCATGCATATGTACTTACAAATATATAAGCATGCATATGCATATACTTACTAGTATGATATCTGCATAGTTTACATTTATATCCTGTTCGTTCCCCTGGCACTTAGCAACAGAGTATGTTCAATTAAGATTTATCGAGTGGTGTTCTATTTAAAGTGTTCAATTTTCCCTCTCACCGTGGATATTTATCGAGTGCCTGTTATGTGTCAAGCACTAGAGATAAAGGGGGTCTGAGCCAACATAATATGAAATAGACCTCACCCTGCATGGAGCATACAGTCAAGTTGTTGCTGTGTAGTTATGACTGAGACAAGGTCTATGAGGAGAGACACATGATGCTGTGATCACATGTGAGGGACTGAGTGCAATCTGAAGGAGGAGCAGGACGTAGGGGCACAGGGAAGGATGGGTGAGGACAGTGGCCCAGTGGGCCCATTGGAAATTCCTGTGGCTGGGGGACAGAGAGCTAGGCAGAACATTGTGCCATACAGGCTACAGAAATATGTTTTGTAATAGAATCTTATTTCTGCTAGCAGTTTTGATTCAAAGGTTCCCATTGTATTACACTTAATACTTTCTGATGATCCAGGTGGCTCTTGAAACGAATGAGTACTTTGAAGTTTCTCTCTGTGGACTGCCATTTGCTTTGTCCAGAAAGAACATGATCGTGGCAATGCTAAGTATTTCATGTGCCTATTTGTATGACTGTTTGACTTATGCCCAACAGATTGAAAAGATAGAAATAATACTGAATATATTAATTAAGCTAGGATGTTGTACTATTTCTAAACTGAAATAGAAATACAGATCATGAGCTCCTCGGGTTGGAGAGCACATCGTTTACTGGGCTTTCTTATGCTACAGTGACTGATCTCTCTTCTTTGAGAAGGTAGATATATACATGGGGAGAAATTCACAAGTATGGAGGATACTCAGTAAAGTCTCTCTCACACCCTTGGGACAGCCCCCGAGACACCTCCCCAAAGCCCATCAGTGGTATGAGGCTCTAGTGTCTTCTTCCAGAGATAGTCTCTTCACATGTCACTGCACACACGTGGATGTAACCCTCCTTCTCTGATGTGAAGATTAGGATAGTTTGCTTACTGATTGTTCTGCAGTGACTTTTAGGTCATTTCAGGTGACAGCATCAAGTCATTTGTGGTTGTTTGATTAGGGATAAAACAACATATTCACAAACTTTAAACATTTTAAAACACAAAAATATTTGCTAATCTTTTAATACAGGGCCAGACCTTTTCCTTGAAAACAGTTCTGCTCTTGGGGTTACACCACGCCTGTAATCTAAGATTTCTGTTAGTTTGGGTTTCTTTAGTGTCAAACATGAGCTTAAAGATACTTTCACAACAAATGATCAGAGTACAGGATTCTTTTAGTTTTTTTTTTTATTATTTGAACCTATGTTTTTTATGGTTACTTTCTCATGCTTAATTTGACATTTTTCCATCTTTTAAACATTTATTTTTGTGTGATTATCGAAAACTACTTAAGTCACTACAAACTCAAAAGCTACAGAAATAGGCTCCTTAGACAATGCATGGTCCTGTAATCACAAATCTCCAAGATAACCATTGATTGTTGGTCTCTGCCTCCTTTTAGATATGTTTATCTGCTAATCTGACTTGAATATGGAGACACACACATACACACACACACACACACACACAACATTTTATGATACAGTGACCATGAAGCCACTGTTTTAAGAAATTTAAGTAGTGGTTCCCAACAGGAGGTGTTAGAAATGTTGGTGGGGTATTTTTAGTTGTTTCAGAGACTGGTGTTTAGCACCCAAGGGCCAGAATCCTAAACATTGCGCAGTGAATGGGTGGGTCCCCTATGATAAAGAATTATACCATCCAAAATATTAGTGGCCCATCGAGAAACACTTTCCACGAGAACAGTGCTTGTTTTTGTCCTCGTGTTTTTATCAGTTTACATGAGACGATACTAAATTACATCACTGTTATTCACTGAACACTTGAGCAAGCCTGGCTCCTTTTGAGTAGAAGATAAAAAAGACCCAGTCCTTGCCCCTCAGGGACTCACAGTCTTCTGTGTGTAACACTTGCACACTGTGCTCATGGAAACAAAGACTATAACAGAGGAGACAGATCTGGGATCAGTTATACCTGGGGGCGTTTGAGAAGTTTTCTTAGAAGAGATGAGCCCTTGCAAGAATAGGACTCTCACAGTCAGAGGTACTAGTGCCCGAAGTTGTGTCTTTGAAAAAGGGAGAGAGGTGTGTCATTATCTCTGCCACTTCTGGGTGGGTAAGCACCGAGCCTGTGTGTGGAGTTTGGCAGCTCCTGCCACATGTTGCTTAGGTCCCTGACTCTTGGCCCCCTCTCCCCTCTGTCTAGTAGTTTTTGCTGCCCCTGTGGCATGAGAAAAGTGTCCCATGATGGTATCTTGGGCCTTTTTGCTTAGGGTGGGAAATCCAAGGAATGCCAACTAGGGTCCTTTTAAGCCAGCTGGCCCTGGGAGTAGGACACAGGATGGCAGGCAGTGCCATGGAGAGGGCAAGAAAGGGGAGGCAAGACAAGACAAGAGATTCCAGACAGTGACAGTAAAACCCTCTTCTGCTAGACAGGGGCAGAGGAAACCTGGGAGGGCCCCCCCACAACAGTGACATTACATCATGAAGGCTGGTGGGGGGGAGGGGGAGGGGTATGAGAAAACAAGAATTTTTCTAGACTAAAATTTAACTCTTCAAGGCTTAAACCTTCTATTTAGTTAACTTCTAAAGATAGTTATCATCTAAATATAGTTGTGTGCGTGTGTGTGTGTGTGTATGTGTGTATATATATATATATATTTGGTCTTTTTTGCTTTTTAGGGCCTCACCCACGACATATGAAAGTTCCCAGGCTCAATCAGAGCTACAGCTGCCGGCCTACACCACAGCCACAGCAACAACATGGGATCCGAGCCTTGTCTGTGACCTACACCACAGCTCATGGCAACACCAGATCCTTAACCCAGTGAGCGAGGCCAGGGATGGAACACACATCCTCGTGGATACAGTTGGGTTTGCTATTGCTGCGCCACCACACGAATGTGGTGCCGAGAATGTACATTTTCTACCGTCTTAAACTGACAGTAGGGAACATCATCTTACTACAAAGTCATCAGTATAAATCGGTGATTATGTGGGAAATAAGCTTCATTCTTGGGGAGGAGGGTGCTGCTTACACTGAATGCTTACATTAAGCACCAGAATGTTTTTGTTTGTTCGTTCGTTTGTTTGTTTTTGGCTGCACTCGTGGCGTGCTGAAGTTCCCAGGCCAGGGATTGAACCTGAGCCATAGCAGTGACCTGAGTCACAGCAGTGACAGTGCCAGACCCCCAACCTGCTGAGCCACCAGGGAACTCCAGAGCACCAGAATCTTGCCCTTAATTAGCAGATGATGTCTGCCTGCTCTAGATAAACATCTTTAATGCTAAATGAAGGAGTTTGTCTGTTTGTTTTTACTGATAAGTTTATATAGAGCATAGAAGGGTGATCTGGGAATGATGGACCCCAGCCTGACAGTGTGCTCTTATATGGTTCACTCTACAGAAAACCTAAGCTGATTCATATGTGAGGCAAACAGTAGACCGTGTTCCAAGTCTCTGGAACTAATGGCCATTTCTTTCCCATTAGGAACGGGGCGGTGCATGGGGGTGGGGTGGGTGGTGGATTCCTAATGAAACTCTAGCCAGGTGTAGCTGAGAACATTGTCCCTGTGGTCTGTAGCCTGTCCAGATGTTAACCTTTTTTTTTTTTTTTTGTCATTTTAGGGCTGCACCCATGGCATATGGAGGTTCCAAGGCTAAGAGCTGAATAGGAGCCGTAGTTGCTGGCCTACACCACAGCCACAGCAACAGCAGATCGAGGCGCATCTTCAGCCTACACCACAGCTCATCACAACAGCCAATCCTTAACTCACTGAGGGAGGCCAGGAATCGAACCTGCGGTCCTCATGGATACTAGTCAAATTTGTTTTGCTGAGCCACATCGGGAACTCCCAGATGTTACTTTTTTTTTCTTTGCTTAATGAATTTTATTATAATTTATAGGTGTACAAAAATCATCACAAGTCAATTTGATAGCATTTGCGTCCCAAACTCTCAGTGCATCCCCCCACCCCTCAGATTGTCTTGTTTGAAAAACCAAAGGTTTTCCAAAGTCTGTGAGTCATTGTCTGTTCTGCAAAGAAGTTCATTGTGTCTTTTTAGTCTCCACATGTAAGTGGTAACATTGGGTGTTGCTGTCTAATTGTCTGACTGGTTTCACTTTGCATGATAATTTCTAGGTCCATCCATGTTGCTATAAATGTTGTTATATCGTTCCTTTTAATGGCTGAGTCATATGTTACTTTTTGAATCTCAGTTTCTTTGCAAGCCGGTCCTCATCCCTGCAGCCCTGGAGCAACACTTGTGTGTGTTGGAATACTGTGTCTTTGTGCCAGGGCTTAAACCACAGATTGAGAGCATATTCAGTCTCCATCTACAGATACTCCACTTCTGGTTGATAAAAAAACCATTCCCACCCACGGTATTTTGCCTTTATCCAGTGCTTTTTCTCTTCTGAGGAACTTTTCTATTTCTCCATCAGAGACTTTGCAAAATACTTGCTGCCAGTTACTCACTTGGCTGAGAATGGGTTTCCTTTACTCTTTTGTCTCAGATACCCGAGAGCATTTAGGATAATCTTCCTGGTCCTTCTCTGCTGCTTGTAACTTGAATTGTCTCTGGAATAGAGAATAATGTCCATGTTGGATGTGGGCTGAATGAGTTCACTTATCTCTTCATAAATCCTCAGACTTTGACCTTTCTTCTATCTTTCAAATGTTCTCTCTGTCTGCAAATGCTCGAGGTTTTATGGTTAACCTCTATTTCTGTTGTTTTTTCTGCCTTTGACCATTTGCTTCGAACCCAGGTGTCCTGGAACCCTAGCGACAGCCAAGAACCTCTAACTGTGCTGCCTTAGCACCGTGTGCAAACCTTTTAGGATATTGCATTTCTGTGTTGGCTTAAGTGTCTGTGTCCCCACCAGACTAAGTTTCTTGAAGGCAAGGGGAATTTCTCTTCATTTTTATTCCCTTTCGGTCTGACCTGGTGTGTGGTACATAGTGATACCTCAGTTAGTGTTTATTGAATGCAATTCATGGTCTTTGTGGTTTAGAAAAGTTCTCAGAGGGCATTCAGCCATATTATGGATGGTTTAAATGAGAAAAGTAGGACATCATAATTAACCCACACTCTGTTAGGAATTGCAGCGTGACTCACAGTTCTATCTATATCTTGAATATTTTCTTTCTGAAAAAAGTACCAGTTTTATTATAAGATAATCACCAATGAACTTATCCTGCCAATACTGTGGGTTGTGGTTTTATAAGAAATTAGAATCTCGTAAGTATTTTCTTATCATTATATTTTGCTCAAATACAGAATCGAGTAACAAGAGGTATGGGTTTTCCACACTGTAGTGTTTTCCGTTGAATCATTTGCTCCTTACCAATTTTGTTCTTTATAGATAAGTTTTCTATATGAGCTGTTCTAAAATTGACTTTATTTCTTGTCTACTTTTGTATTTACTGAATTCTTGTTGTGGAATAGAAAAGCAATGATGTTGTTTCTGAGCTGTTTCACTATACGTATTCAGTAGGTCTTCGTATCTCGCTGAGAGGCATTTTTCTGTGTTTCCAGACCTCTTAATGCTCAGGAAGATTCTAGGATCCCAAACATGTGCTCTATATTCAGCATAAAGAATTTGGCTGTCCATATGGTGATTTAGTAAAACATATGATAAACTCCTTTTTCTTAGCAAATCAAGTGTGCGTGTATTCATTTGTTAGGGCTGCCATAGCAAAGCACCACAGATTGGGCAGCTTACAAAAGCAGAAGTTTATTTCCTCCCAGTTCTGAAAGCTGAAAGTTCAGTGTGTTGGCAGGATGTTTTCTTCTGAGGACTCTCCCCTTGGCTTGTCTCCCGGTGTCTTCACTTGGTCATCCTTCTGTGCCCGATTCTCCTAATCTCTTCTTATCAGAACACCACCCGTACAGCATCATTGTGCCTTAATTACCTCTTTAGAGGCCCTGTATCCATATTCAGCCAGACTCTGAGGTACTGGGCTTGGGACTTAGGACTTCAGCATAGGAATGGTGGGGGGTGGGATACGGCCCATAACAGTGAGTAATATGGCAGTTTAAGTATCCTATTCAGATATTAAAGAGCTTCTTAGGTTGCAGCAATACTTTATCGACCTATTCAATAAGTATGTGTCTACTTATTTCCGTTTTCATAGATCAAAGTGCTGTCTTCTTTTCTGCTCATAATTGTACTCATGCTGATTTTTTTTGAAGCCACTGGCTTCCCCAGAATGGGTGGTGAGGGAATGCTAGTACTCTTCTCTTCTGGAATTCTGGGATGAAAGTTTTATCAGAAAACAGAAGAAAAAAAAAAAAAGAGTTCCCACTGTGGTGCATCAGAAATGAATCCATCTGCGAGGATGCCGGTTGGATCCCTGGCCCCGCTCAGTGGGTTAACGATCCGGCACTGCCGTGACATGGTGTAGGTCGCAGATGTGGCTCAGAGCCTTCACGGCTGTGGCTGTGGTGTAGGCCGGCAGCTGTAGCTCTGATTTGACCCCTAGCCTAGGATCTTCCATATGCTGTGGGTATGGCCCTAAAAAGCAAAAAAATAAAGAAAGAAAAAAAGAAAAGCAAAAAGAAAGAAAAAAAAAAGCAAAAAGAAAAGAAAATGGAAGGGTACTTGGATACGTTTCTTCAAAATAATAATAGTAATAATACCTTTTATTGAGTGCCCCTCGTGGATAATTCACTGCGTTGTCATTATCACAGCAAGCCTGCAGAGCCGATGTTCTTATCTGCCTGATATATGAGGAAATTGAGACTCAAAGAGATGAAGCAACTTGCTCTGGATACTGCTTATTTTGTGTTTACTTCTTAAAGGCACCTATTTGGTCCTAAAGGACTATCAGTTATAAGGTGAAAAATGTGGAAAATAAATAAAAGATATGTAAGCTCGTGGCCACTGGGCTTCTTGGGCGGCAATCTGAGACCTAAATAAAGGTCCCAGAAGTTACAGACTCCAGGGAACTCCACAGATTTCAGTTGGTAGAGATTTGAAGGCACAGCACAGCCTACCACCTAAACCATACTCTTTGGCTCTGAGTTACTTTTGGGCCAGGACCTGGGAATTATGGCCTGGACTGAATAACGGTTGTCATGGTAGCCCTGATTGAGAAGCGGGTTCAAAAGAAAGGTTCAGTATAGGCAACATGAACACAAGGAGATGCATTACCAAATTTTTTATGATGGGATTATGGGCAAGAATTACTGGGAGCTGCTTGGAATGAGCTAGATTAGTGGTTCTCCACCTTTGGCTCAGATGTGAATAACCTGGGGAGCTTTCAAAAGCAGTGTCTGGGTTCCAATCCTAGAGAGCCTTAACTGAAAGTGGCATGGGTCTCGGCATCTATCATTTTTTTTTTTCTTGTCTTTTGTTAGTTTTAGGGCCTCACCCATGGCATGTGGAGGTTCCCAGGCTAGGGGTCTAATCAGAGCTACAGCTGCCGGCCTATGCCACAGCCACAGCAATGCAGGATCCGAGCCACATCTTCAACCTACACCACAGCTCACGGCAATGCCAGATCCTTAACCCACTGAGCAAGGCCAGGGATTGAACCTGCAACCTCATGGTTCCTCGTTGGATTCGTTTCTGCTGAGCCACGATGGGATTTCCTGTCATTTTTAAGTTACTGGAGTAAATCTGATGTGCAGCCATAGTTAGTAAGGACTGATGAGCTAGGTCAGAAGTTGGCAAGCTATGGACCAGGGGCCACATATGGCCTGCTTACTGTTTTTGTAGGGCCCAGTAACTAAGAATGTTTTCTACACTTTTAAGTGGTTGAAAAAAATCGTCTATGTTCGTCAGTGAAATGGCCCATAATTTTCTTTTTTTGTGGTGTATCTCTCTGGTTTTGGTCAAGGGTGGTGGTTGACTCATATAATGAGTTTGAGAGTGTCCCTTCCTCTGCAATTTTTTGGAATAGTTTCAGAGGATAGGCGTTAGCTCTTCTCTAAATGTTTGATAGAATTCACCTGTGAAGCCATCTGGTCCTGGACTTCTGTTTGTTGGAAGTTTTTTAATCACAGTTTCAATTTCAGAACTTGTGATTGGTCTATTCGTATTTTCTATTTCATCTTGGTTTAGTCTTGGAAGATTGTACTTTTCTAAGAATGTGTCCATTTCTTCCAGGTTTTCCATTTTATTGCCATATAGTTGCATATAGTAGTCTCTTATGATCCTTTGTGTTTCTGTGATGTCCATTGTTACTTCTCCTTTTTCAGTTCTAATTTTATTGATTTGTGTCCTCTCCCTTTTTTCTTGATAAGCCTGGCTAACGGTTTATCAATTTTGTTGATCTTTTCAAAGAATCAGCTTTTTTTTTTTGCCTTTTGTCATTTTAGGGCCACACTTGAGGCATGTGGAGGTTCCAAGGCCAGGGGTCTAATCGGAGCTGTAGCCACCAGCCCACAACAGAGCCACAGCAACGCAGGATCCGAGCCGCATCTGCGACCTACAGCTCACAGCTCACGGCAACGCTGGATCATTAACCCACTGAGCAAGGCCAGGGATCGAACCTGCAACCTCATGGTTCCTAGTCGGATTCGTTAACTGCTGCGCCATGATGGGAGCTCCCCAACTTTTAGTTTCATTGATCTTTTCTCTGGTTTTCTTCGTTTCTATTTCATTGATTTCTGCTCTGATCTTTATGATTTCTTTTCTTCTACTAACTTTAGGTCTTGTCTGTTCTTCCCTCTCTGGCTGCTTTAGATGTAAAGTTAGGTTGTTTATTTGAGCTTTTTCTTGTTTCCTGAGGTAGGCTTGTATTGCTATAAACTTACCTCTTAGAACTGCTGTTACTGCATCCCATAGGTTTTGGCGTTTCGTATCTTTGTTGTCATTTGCTTCTAGGTATTTTTTTAATTTTCTCTTTGATTTTTTCAGTGATCCATTGATTGTTTAGTATCATGTTGTTTATTCTCCACGTGTTTGTATTTTTGGCCATTTTTTTCTTGTTGTTGATTTCCAGTAATATAGCATTGTGGTCAGAAAAGCTGCTTGATATGACTTCAATTTTCTTAAAGTTACTGAGGCTTGATTTGTAACCCAGGATGTGATCAATCTTGGAGAATGTTCCGTGTGCACTTGAGAAGAATGTGTATTCTGTTGCTTTTGGATGGAATGTCCTATAAATATCTATTAAGTCCATCTGGTCTAATGCGTCATTCAGGGCCTGTGTTTCCTTATTGATTTTCTATCTGGATGATCTATGCATTGCTGTAAGTGGGATGTTAAAGTCCCTCACTATGATTTGTTATTGTTGATTTCTCCTTTTAAGGTTGTTAGCAGTTGTCTTATATATTGTGGTGATCCTATGTTGGGTGCATAGATATTTAAAATTGTTATGTCTTCTTCTTGGATTGATCCTTTGGTCATTATGTAGTACCCTTCCTTGTCTCTTAAAATGTTCTTCATTTTAAAGTCTATTTTGTCTGATAGGAGTATTGCTACTCTGGCTTTCTTTTGATTCCCATTTGCATGGAATATTTTCTTCCATCCTCTCACTTTCAATTTGTATGTGTCCCTAGAGGTGAAGTGGGTCTCTTGAAGACAGCATATATATGGGTGTTGTTTTTGTATCCATTCAGCTAGTCTATGTCTTTTGGTTAGGGCAATCAGTCCATTAACATTTAAGGTAATTATTGATATGTATGTTCTTATTGCCATTTTATTAACCGTTTTGGATTTTTGTTGCTCTTTTTTCTTCCCTTATCCTCTTGAGGTTTGATGACTGTCTTTAATGTTGTATTTGAGTTGATTTTTCTTATTTGTTTGTGTATCAATTGTAGATTATTGGTTTGCAGCTACCCTGAAGTTTTGATATAGGAGCCTATATACAAATGAGATTGTTTTAAGTTGTTGGTTTCTTAATTGCATGTGCATCTCCAGTGTCCTACATTTGTGCTCTCTTCTCATGATTTCTGATTTTGGTAGCACAATTGTGCATGGACGATTTAGTATCTTTACTGTATATATGTCTTTACTAGTGAGCCTTGTCATTTGTGGTGTCTTTGATTCTGGTTCTGGCCTTTTCTTTTCTGCCTAGAGAAGTTCCTTTAGGATTTGTTGTAAAACTGGTTTAGTGTTGCAGAAATCTCTTAGCTTTTGCTTATCGGTAAAGGTTTTGATCTCTCCTTCAAATCTGAATGAGAGCCTTTCTGGGTAGTAAAGTAATTTTGGTTGGAAGTTTTTTCCTTTCATCACATTCAGTATATCATGCCACTGCCTTCTGGCCTGCAGAGTTTCAGATGAAAAATCTGCTGATAACCTTATTGGGGTTCCCTTGTAGGTTATTTGTCTCTTTTCTCTAGCTGCTTTCAGCATTTTCTCTTTGTCTTTAATTTTGGTCATTTTGATTAATATGTGTCTCGGGGTGTTCCTCCTTGGGTTTATTTTATATGGTACTCGTTGTGCTTCCTGGATTTTACTGAGTGGTTCCTTTCCCATATTAGGGAAGTTTTTGGCTATTATCTCTTCGAATATTTTTTCTGTCCCCTTCTCTCTCTCTTTTCCCTCTGTCACCCCTATAATACAGATGTTGGTGCATTTAACATTATCCCAGAGTTCACTGAGACTCTCATTTCCCTTCATTCTTTTATCTTTTCTGTTCTGCATTAGTGATTTCCACTAATCTGTCCTCCACCTGCTGATTCGTTCTTCTGCTTCCTGTATTCTACTGTTGGCTGCTTCTAATGAATTTTTTATTTCAGTTATTGTATTTTGCATCTCTTCTTAATTTTTACATCTTGTATTTGTTTGCTCAGTGTTTCCTGTAAATTATCAATCTTTGCCTCCAGTTTATTTCCAATGTCTTGCACCATCTTCAGCATCAATAGTCTGAAATCTTTCTCTGGGAGGCTGATAATCTGCTCATCACTGAGCTGTTTTTCTGGGCTTTTTTCTTTCTCCCTTATCTGAGTTATAGTTTTCTGTCTTTTCATTTTTGTAGGTTTTTGGTGTGGTGTCCTTTTTGCAGAAAGTAGAGTTGTAGCCTCTCTTCTGGTGTTTGCCTTACCTGTGGCTGAAGTTGGTATGGGGCGGGGCTTGCTGTAGGCTTCCTGTTGGGAGGGAGTGATGCCTGCCCACTGGTAGGTGGGGTTGATTCCTATCCCTCTGGTGATGGAGCTTTGTCTCTGGGTGAGATTTGAGGTTGGCTATGTGCCTGAGGGGTCTTTAGGCAGGTTGTTTACTGATGGGTGGGGCTGTGATCCCACCTTGATTATTGTTTGGCCTGGAACTTCTCAGTGCTGATGGGAAGGGCCAGATTTCCCCAAAAATGGCCATCTCCAGAGAAACGCAGGCTGATGAATGTTCCCAAGAGCTTTGCCTCCATTGCCCTTCCCTACAACAAGTCATAGTCACCCCTGTTTTCCCATGAGATTGCAGTCAGGTTTGACCCAGATTCCTATGGAGACTTTGCTTTGCCCTGGGACCCAGTGCACGTAAAAGTCTGTGCGTGCCTTTCAAGAACGGGGTCTCCATTTCCCCCACTCCCGTGGAGCTCCTGCACACAAGCCCCACTGACCTTCAATGCCAGATGCTCTGGGGGCTCTTTCTCCCTGTGCCAGATCCCCAGGCGTGGGGATTTGATGTGGGGCTCAGAACTCTCAGTCCTGTCGGTGAGTTTCTGTGATACAGTTACTTTCCAGTCTGTGGGGTTTCCCACCCAGGAGGTTTGGGGTTGCTTAAGTCATGTAATTGCCCCTCCTACCTCTTGATGTGGTCTCCTCTTTGTCTTCTGGAGTAGAATATCTTTTTGAAAGTTTCCAGTCCATTTGGTTGAAGGTTGCTCAGCATTTGGTTGTAATTTTGTTGTTTTTATTAGAGAAGTTGAGCTCCAGTCCTTCTATTCCACCATCTTAATCCAATCTCAAGTTTGCCTTTTGTTGGACTGAGATTCTGATCTGTAAATCCTCTTCGTTCTGCATTTTTGGAAGTCAAACCAGCATTTTTTTGCCATCATGTCAAACTGTATTCAATTTAAAATTCTATTAGAATGGTCCAAATCCAAAACACTTGCAACACCACATGCTGGTAAGTATATGTAGAGCAACAGGAACTCTCATGCATTGCTTTGGGATTCCTGTGCTGAGGTCCTAAGTGGTTGAGAAAAATCACAAGAAGAACACTGTTTTGTGATACATGAAAATTATTTGAAATTTAAATGTCAGTGTTCATAATTTAAATTTTAGTGGAAGACAGCCATCCGTGCTCATCCATTTACATGTTGTCTATGGTTGCTTTCATGCCACAGCAGTATAGCTGAGTAGTTACAAGAGACCCATGTGCCTAAACTATTTACTGTATGGCCCTTTATAGAAAATGTTAACCCTAAGTCAGGCTAAGTTGACATCATCAACAGAGCTGCTTTAGAACTTAGAGGAAATCCTATTTGTGTAACTTGTAAGTTTGCATAATGTTTTCTCTTTTTCTTGCCATGCCCATGGCATATGGAAACTCCTAGGCCAGGGATCAAATCCAAGCTGCAGCTGCAACCCACGCCATAGCTGCAGCAACACTGGATCCTTAACCCACTGCACCACAGCAGGAACTCCTGTATAGTGTATTTTGCATTTTAATTTACTGTGCGCTTTTTGTTGTTGCTTCCTATCAGAGGGACCCTGATTAATGGATTCATAACAAGTTTGTTTATATTCATAGCAGATTTTTTTAATCATACAGAATTGAAATATAATTTTTCCCTCAAAGCATACAAGTAAAAAGAACATCATGTCCACAGAATATAACACAGACTCTTTCATCATTGAAGATCTCCTAAATCCCTTGAAATATTCATTTCCTGTGCTATCCCCGTTCCTTCAAACCACCTTTTTTTTTTGTTTTTCTCCCTCTTCTGTATCATATTTGCAGTTAATGCCTCAGAGAATTTCCTTTCCTTAAATCCAGTGCTGGAAAAAGAGAACACTGTTTTTCAGGATGATTTTAATATAAAAATACAGTTGAGCAAGATTAGGAAAATACCACTGAAAGTCAAATTGGTTTATTTCCTTTGCATTCTACTTTTCATCCAATTGGATATAGTAAACAAGAAAAGTATTAAGGTTTGGGGAAATTAACAGAAAATGGAAAACAACCAAGGAAAAGAAATCCCATAGGTTGTGTTTTATAAAGAGGAGTAGCCGCCATTTGCTTACAAACCAGTCCATCTGGTTCAGAATGAGCGAGATCGTAACCTTATACTCAGACTCACCACTTTTATTATGTTTTTACTTATAATTTTGGTGGTGGAGATTGTGAGGGGGAAAGCTAGAGGCTGATAATTATCAGTTTTGTAAGCATGCAATATCATATTATGTTTTTTTTTTTTAATAATGAATTTCAGTTCAATGGACTGAAAGGAAAAAGCATTTGATTTCCAGATAGTTTATTATTCATCACTGGATGATAGTTTTCAATGACCTTGAGAGTCTCCTTGGGAAACTGCTTGGTGTCTTGGGTATTGCAAGTGTGGCCACATAGTCACATGTTCTCATCATAGTGAAGTGGCTATAATCCCAGGCATATTTACCCTACAGCCACCTGGAAGGAAGCCAGCAATGTCATTAGAGATGGCAGTGTGCCCAGACTATCTTAAAAAAGCATCATCCCTGCTACCAATTAAGTTTCAGGAAGGGTGATGTTAGCTTTTATATTAACAAGCATTTTGAAAAAGCTGAGAGTAGATGTTTTAGAAGCAATCTTCTTATTCCTAAGAGTTCACAGTTAAATTTAATTGTCCTTTAGCTTCCTCATTCCTGAGTTTGGGACACTGTCTGCTGGATGATGTTTGTTTTCAGCAGGGGTGGGGTGGAGTAGGGTGGGGGTTTGGTGATATTTGCATGATTTGTATCTCTACCAGAGCCTTAATGTATTTGGCTTTCTTAGGGTTCTGTACATTGGCCTGGCCTGCAATACAGCTCGCTATATTTATATTTCCTACCTGGAAAATGCCTGGACTGTTCTCCCCATGGAAGTTCTTCAAGGTAAGTTAACAGCTGGTATTGGAATGATTTTTCTACTTGACTGAGTTACGATTACATGAAAATTCAGTGGCCTTAGGCATCTGATTCTACAAAGGAAGGGCAGACCTACCATTTAATATGATTTTGAAGTGGTTGTTAAGGAAGAAGTGACTTCGGAGGGGCTGGTTCTTCAGTTACTCAGAGTGTTCTGTGTTTATTGAGCGAAACAAAGCTAGTTTTGTCCCACACCCTTGTGACTAAACAAAGAAAGAGGAACTCTGCAGTAAACTCTTAGGTACCATTGTTGGGTATACACATCCAGAGGTGGTTTTAAATATAAAAGAATTTATCTTTTAAAGATCTTGCTTTTTTTTTTTTTTAGGTTAACATGCAGAAAAGGTTGTCATAATTATCTTCTTTCTTCAGTTACTTGTATCTCTTCTAGTGATTTTTAAGTAAAGCTTTATAGTCAGGCTATAAAATATTTGTTCAGGTATTCTGACCTGAGTTCTCTCTGCTTCACCGGACTCTTTCCCTTCAACATAAAGTTTTGAAAAAAATTTTGGGAGGCTCTTGCCGTGTGGCTTAAGACAATGGAAGAATGACTTTTTATTCATTAGTTCATGTAATCCAGACTATATCCTGACAAGCTCTGCTAGCAATTTGGCTAAACCATTTGGTGACTGGCATTATGATGAAAATAAAGGCTCAGGACTACATCTTTGGAGTTACAGCCTTCTGGGGAAGCTCAAGCTTCTAAATCATTTATTGTCTCAAAGAGTCTGTGGTTAAGTACAAGTTCACTAGCTTTATAGATTGCCATCATCATTTTTCCAAACCCTGAAGATGCAAATGCAACACAGTCAAGATAATTAATTCTTGGTCATGACATCTAAGATGAAAACTCACAATTGTACATCTAAACAAAAGGTATAAAATGCAAGCACATTCCTCAAATTCCATTGTGGCAATGAAAAAAAACTTATCCTAACTGAAAAGAGATATAATTTATACTCACATTATAATTATAAAATTCAAATACATATGGACTTTAATGGTGCCTTCTCCCCTCAGATCCGATGCAGCGGTGTAATTGCTGAAAGGAACTTTCTTTTATAAGTATATAGAGATGGAAGTTTGATTTTAAAATAAGTTATTGTTTGTAATAATTAGAACTCTGAGAGAATCTTGAGGGGGGGTCACACATCTCAGCATTGTATAATTTAAGGAAAGCAAAGCACAGAATATGAACTGCAGGAAAGAACTGTGCAATAACAAAGTATATGCCACACAGTTCTTACGGTTTCCCACCTCTAGTTCCTACTCTGGTCTATGAGGCAGGATGCTTGCCTGACTTAACCACTTTATTTATTGGTGTGACACTGTGTGCAGACACTTACTGAAAAAAACTGGTATACCCGTTGTAATTATACATGCATATACCTTTTTCTCCTCTTACTTTAATATGAATTAGGTGAAAAAGGATGGTTCGTATTAGTGACTTAAGAAATTAGCGCATAAGAGAGAAGCTTTTTTAAAAAAAGATTAAAGAAGACATACTGATAAAAGAATTTTTAAGAGGGGGGAAAATGCTGTTACAAATAGAAAAATTCTTTTTTTCCTGTTTATCAAAGATATATTAAATAGCCATCGAGAGTCAGGCAGGCAGCATGCTGGGTGCTTGGAATGTAATCAAAAAAAAAAAAAAAAAAAACCCTGTATGTTAACTTAGGCCTCAAAGTCTCACCATCTGTTCTGGAAGCCAGATGTGTCAACACATAATTACTACGCAGTGTGTTAGATGGAATCAGAAAAATGTGTCAGGTAACAGAGAAGGAGCTCCATGGAGGGAATGATTAGCTTTGTGACGCAGAGTAGTGGGAGGGTGAAGATATTATTGAAAGATTCCCCAAGGAAATCACAGATGAGCTGGATTTTCAAGATGACCAGGACTCCACCTGGTGGCCTAAAGAGAAGTGAACCTTCTGGCCTCAAGGAGAGCCAGAGCACAGCGGTAGAGAGCGGACCTGCATCTCAGGAAACATAGGGCTGATGGGTTTGTAATCCCACGCTGCTGACCCAGCACGTATTGTCATGCCATGTCTTATATGCACCTCCGGACAGTTGTCCCTGCTTCCTGTGGCTGGTGACAGTTTATACCTCTGTGTTTCGTCTGTATCCCTGGTGCCAGTAGAAACCTGGTTACTCATCTGAAGCAAGTGGAAGGAGGGAATCTGTAAATACAGAGCATCTCCTCGGCTAACAGACCAGTTCCACAGAGCTCTTTGTGTCTCACACTAGAGGAGACAGTTCCGTTCACTGGCAGAAATGAGTGCTAAGTATTTCAGCTGTACAACACAAAAGCTCTTGCCTTCGTTTGGCCCATGCCCACCCCAGGGAAAAGTGGATCATCCGTGTGCAATAAATCCTATGTCGTAGGAACATGCTTCTGACTGAACAGGTTGGTTTTTCCAGTCTGGATTCTTCCAGGTCTACAGGGCGTGTCCAAATGACTTTAAAGTCCCTGCGCTTAAGTGTCTCTTCTCAGGATCCAGTAAAACCAGAAATGATTTAATTACAGGACAAGGCCACTGTCATGATAGGCACCCTTAACTCCTTGACTCAAACTGATACCTGATGATGCTCAGAGACCAATCTTAGGAGGTGGAGGGCTGGGGAGTGGAGGATTGGTTCTCATCACTGATAATCGTGACACTGACCAACAGATGGTCTTCTTTAAAAATAAAGATGAGGTCTAGCTTTTCATCCTCTCACCCCTTGCCTCATCCCCAAAGCACGGTGAGAACTGGTCCCACCTAGTGGAGCAGCTGGAAGAGACAGGGAAGTGCTTTATTTGGTATCTCTGGCTACCAGTCTCTTCCTCTCATGGGTTGCCTGTAACTGAAGGAGGAGGATTCCTTGTTTTCCTTCGTTCCTTGGAGCTCTTGATCATCATCTCGGCATTTGTCTTCTCAGGCCATGTTGGTAGTAATTCACAGGTAGGATCGTGATGAAGCAAATTTCTTTCTCTTTTGGCCCCTAGGAGGGAGGCTGTGCAGGTGTCTATTTGGGGATCAAGGTAAGACTCTTGGATACTGTTGGGGATTATGAAGATATTTTTTTCCCATGATCTGTCTTACAGTTTAGTAGCCAGCAATATTCTCCTGCAGCCTCTTAGTAGTTCACCTGTCTTTTGCAGCAAATAAGTTGTTCATTTGGAACTGGTGCCACCCTATAAAGAAGCAGAAGATGTATTTCCTACTCGTAAGGAGACTGTAATTTATTTTAAAAAGAGACAGTGGGTCTAAGTGCCTAAAAGCATTGCTGGGTGCAATGGAGGGGGTGGGATAGTTTATATTAATTTCTCAGGATTTCATTTTAAAAACTCGTAGGAATATTCTCCTTTTCTTATGTACAGGAAGCATTTAAACATACTCCTGATTGTGATCCAGAGTATAAACCTTTGATAAAAATCAAGCTCAAATTTGTTGTGCTGTCTCCTAAGTGGATGTTGGTTGTGAATCCTTTCAAAACTTTGAGATGAATATGATCCAGATTCTTTTTTTTGCTTTTTAGGGCTGCATCCAGGGGCATATGGAAGTTCCCAGGCTAGGCATCAAATCGGAGCTACAGCTACCAGCCTGCACCACAGCAACTCAGGATCCGAGCTGTGTCTGCAACCTACACCACAGATTACAGCAACACCAGATCCTTAAGCCACTGAGCGAGGCCAGGGATCAAACATGCATCCTCGTGGATACCGGTCGGGTTCGTTACTGCTGAGCCACGACAGGAACTCCCAAATTATTCTTAATATTAAAATGTGTTTAAGGAGAATAAGGCCAGCCCAGGGCTGTTGCAACTAAAGAAGTGCTTTTGTAGTACTTGAATTAATGGCTCAAGCACTGAAGGGTGAAAATGAGACCTCTGTGTCCGGTCCTTCTCTGCATGATGCTCCATCAGTGGGATCTGGGTTAAGATTTTGATGAAAAATAGTTTTTTAATGTCACCAGCCAGTAGGAAGGCCTGAACTGACATTTATGAAGCTTTACTCCCTTAATTAGTATGCCCGTTCAGCTGACTGAGAACCATTTCCTTTCTCTCATGTTCTGGAAGAGCATGGAGAAATTATGAAAGGATTGCTGCAGCCCTTATCTGGCAGTGGAAATTGTAGCCATGATCCCAGTCTGTTATCATCAGTATTGGAAAGTTCTTGTCTGGCTTAACCCTGGAAACGCAAGTAGCTTGCCACATGAATACATGAGATAGACAAATGCTCTCAGTTTATTATTTCAATGGATAAGTTAGCTTACAGAAGTCATTGGTGTTGCTGTTAAAATTAATTTTTAATCAGAATAGTCTTATAAATTGTAATAGAGCAGTTTTAATATTTATCACTCCCATACTTTGCAATAATTGGAAGGTCTTCTATATCCTCTCTTACACTTTTTTAACTCTCCAAAGAAACATGCAGGTAGGAAGATGTACTATAAATGCTTATTATTTGATTTCACAGTTTCCTGCAAAAATGTACTGTAGTTGAGATTTCTAATTATTAAAGCTTTTGAATCATACAGAAAGTCCTGTCACAAAAAACTTATAATTATGTGAAGAAAAGTTGAAAACTAAATTTAAAAGTTGAATCTTTAATGTAGCTTTTTTTTCTAGTATATCATCCTGCCATCCATTGAACATTTGTAAAATCATCAGTGTATTTTAATCATTTTCATACATATGCTCAGACCTCATTCTATAAATTACTTGACACAGCTTACCAAGATATGCAGTAATCTGGAAACTATGAAGTCCATAGGGTTAAATTAGACTATCTTGTATTCCAGCTCCCCTACCTATGAGCTCTGTGTCTCTGGGTGAGCTGCTTAATCACTCTAAGACTCTTAGACTTTTCTGCTTCAGAATAGGCTGATATGAATGTTAAATAAACTAATCTATGTGACGTATTTAGCACATTACCAGGAACATAGTCTCCAATAAATCTTAAATAATATGCAGTAAAAGTAAATTTTAAAATAATAGTAAAAATCAGGGTAAGGGGAAATATAAAAGATTCTGTTCTAAGAGGTTAAATTGCAGCTACACATTAAAGCCTGGTGTAATGACTAGTCAGTGCGCACTGTTTTTATTTAATTTAATTTATTTATTTTTGCTTTTTAGGGCCACGCCCATGGCATATGGAAGTTCCCAGGTCGAACTGGAGCTACAGCTGCCTGCCTACACCACAGCCATAGTGACACCAGATCAGAGCTTCATCTGCAACCTTCATGGCAGCTCTGGCTCCTTAACCCACTGAGCAAGGCCAGGGATCAAATCTGCAGCCTCAAGGTTACTAGTCTGATTCATTTTCACTGCACCACATCAGGAACTCCCAGTGCACACTATCTTTAAAGTTATCTTTGGGGAAGAGAAATTTTTACTGGCTCTGCTCTAAAAGCAGTTCCCATGTGTGGCTTGCTATGGGGAAACACTGAACATGTAGCACATAGTACTATCAAGTCTTGATATTAAACACAGGCCGTTTAGGGTGGTAATCTCATAAAACCCTGTTTTAAGGTATGCCGAGGCTATAATGCCAGCATGTAAAATTCACGAGCCCTGTGCCCCAACCGTTGTTGTATTAGTTTCTGACATTTTTTATAAAAGCAACTTACATATTTTTTTTTCAACTTAAAAGGTGAAGCTTATAGAAACTTAATTTCCTCTTCCCATTTTTATTCCTACATGGGGGTTGGAGGTTTTCTCTATCCTTAGCCAGCATATGTTTTATCCACAAGAGCTTTCTTCCTGTATCCCAGCACATAGGCCGCCACCTGCTTAGTTTCATTTCAACTTCCCTTTGCTCAGCTGCTGTTATGTGTCAAGCCCTGTGCCAGATGTTGGATATGTCCGTTCTTCTCAAGGAACTGGGTCTGTTCCTCCTTCAGGTAAATCCCGCCCCCTTCCACCCAGCAGACTGTCAGCTTCGTGGTGGTTGAGGACGTGCTCTGGATAGCATCATAGTCTCACCACGGAGCAGGGGCTCTGGCACAGAGTCTGGGTGCTCAGAAAGTGCTGTTGAATGACAGCGTAAAGCAGGTTCTTGCAGTGCTGCATAGTGGTGCCTGCGGGATCACTGATTGTTGCGTGTCTTATATTAAGTCTCTTTCATGAGACACACAGAAGGTTCATGAAGCTGCTGCTAGGTCCATCACCCTTTGTCAGGTTCACTGCTGTTGGTGACCCTGACTTTGGCAGTGATACTGGTTTGCTGTTCACCTGCTATTTCCTTTTCTTCATGGACGCACCGCTGGACTCCACTTCCAATTAGGTATGAGCATATGACCAATTCTCCATGGAATAGAGCAGAAATGATGTGCCACCTCTATAAACTCCCATGTGCCATTGTCTCCTCCCTCCTTCGCTGTATTTTGGTGCCCAGCGTAACCAGCTGTGGGAGATGGCAGAATTCCTGCTGCCTGGGTCCCTGAATGATAAGGCAAAGCTGCTATTCTTCCTGTCGCTTTCCCATTGGACTTTATATAAGCAAGAAAAGAAAACATCTAATGGGTGAAATCACTAATATTCTGAGGCTTATCTGTTACAACAGTAATATTACCTTAACCAATACTGACCCCTCCTTTTACTGCCTGCCCAATGGAGTTCTCTTTTTTTCTTTTTTTGAGAGTAGTTTCTTACTGATTTTCACTAGGTTAATCTTTCATAAGATTTTTTGATCTCAGTATTTAAGAGGTACATTGAACTAATTGAAATGTGTGCTTTGGTCCATCAATGGAAAAATTTTGTCTCAACTAACTCAGTGTGCCAGTATTAAAGGGGTAGGTATGTTTTGTTCAGTAAGCACAAGTCAGAGCAAGAAAAACAAAACAAAAAACAATCCTAGTTCCCCAGTACTGTGTCAGTTCTTACCCCTCCTAGCCATTATGACGTGATTTCCCCAAGCCCTTTTATGTTTTACAAAGAGCAGCTGTCTACTTGGGAAGAAAGGACATTTTCCTGTTCCTACATGCCATGTATTGCAAAAGAGCATTCTTGTGGGCCAGGACTGAGCAATCTAGAAGTTTACATTACAGAATCAGGTACATATAGGGGATATTATGAAGAGTTATTTGGGGCATATAAAAACTTGATAATATATGTGATGTGAGCTCTTTTAGAAGGGAGGGGAAGAAGGTAGTAAGAATATGCATTTTAAAAATTTGATTATTGGGCATGTTTGATATTATTGAGAAAACCTTTCAGAGTAGATGCTTCATGTACTATTGAATACCACTAACAGTTGTTATGAGGATGTATAGTACTTAAGCATCGAAGTTCTGAACAATAGACATGCTGAGTTCAAATCCTGTTCCTCTGCCCTATTGTCTGTGTCAGTTGGACAAGACACTCTAATCTCTCTCTGCCTTAGTTTCATTTTTGGAAAAGTGAAGAAAAAATTGTACTTATTACTCGGAAGAATAAATGAGATAATCTACATAAAACACTTAGCATGGCTCCTGGTAGAGTAAGCTGCTCAAATAACTTTTTTAATGAGAAAAAACTTCATGTTAAGCATAATTATTTCTTACGGTTTTAGCTTATTCGAATGTAGTGTATCCCGAGATAGTTAAAAGTCTTGACAGTAGATGGCGTGAAAATATCTGTGAATTTCTCTTAGGCTTTGAAGATAATCCTGAGGAACCTCAGTAAAGGTGTGAAAGGACTGAGAAGCTAAGTTTTCAAGACCTACGTGATCTTTGGGAGTCATTTATTGTCAGTTAACCTATAGTGTTGAATCGCCACTCCAGTGTATTTATTAAGCATCTATTATGTGAATTGGTATTGAATTGCCACTCACAAATATCAGTAGTTTTGAGACCAACAGCCAAAGAAGAGTTAACACAAATCGCAAGGAGAGTCAATTCATATGTCTTGGTTACTATTATTAGTCAGGAAGGTTACATTCTTTTATTCTTATTGTTTGATCCACCAGCTTAGTTATCTCATACTTAAGAGACTTAAAAACTTATAGCTCTAGTGTAAACACATTTACTCATGCCATCAAATACATTTGATTATTTATTTCATCATATAGAGAATAATCATTTCCTTTTTCACAGTTCTCAAATGAAAAGAATGTAAGAACATTCTTTCTTTTTCCTGCTATGGTATCTCTTAAGGAAAGTTGTTTTATACCTAAAATATAATTTTACAAACATAGAAAATAGTGGGGTTTTTTCGATTTCTAGATTGCTTTATTGTTTTAAAATTAGAGGACCAGAACACAACCGTAGTACAAATACTGGCAGGCATTTCAGATTATTAATATGGTTACTAGAAGGCTGCATATTCAAGTTTAAGAACAAGAACCACAATTCCACAATTGTCTTTTTTATATAAGATATTATCAGCCTAATTTGAGGAAGTGATATGGATTCTTCCATTAATATGATATTTTGAAATAAGGTATTTCAGAGATAACAATTTTAATTCTACACTTGCCTTGGAAAATGTTGGCACATACAGACATAGTTCTTCTGCTTTTAGTACCAGAGAAAAATTTTTTCACTGAATGCTTTGCTATTTTTCCCATCAGTTAATGCCCTGAGTTGCTTTAAAGAATGCAGAATGTAATGTAATAAAGAATGTAATGTTCTCCATTATTTAATCAATCCCAAAAAGCGATAAGGAAACTCCAGAACTCTAACTATAGAGAATCTTTAATAACTGCCACTTAATACCAGCCAACACATTCTAACAGTAGTTTAAAATCATCCTAATTAAGTCATCCTGCTAGAAAATGCTTTAATTATCTTAGAAGACTCAAATTTTTAAGAAACGCTTAGAATTAAAAAAGAAACCCTATTATTGTAAGACTTCTTGTGTATCCAAGCCTTCATATTTAAGAGAATAAGTGCTAGAACTATATTTGATCTAGAATTATAGCAAAAAATATATTTGTTACTGTTATGGCCACATAAATATGTAGACCCATCTTGTCTACTTATAAATCCTGTAACTGATTGCTCAAATATGGACATAACAATAGATGTGGCATCACCATTAAAGTTAATTTATAACCATTTGATGTAGTTTCAGGTCTTTGATGATTCAGCTTTCAGAAATAGTTTCCAGGAGTTCCTGTCATGGCTCATCAGAAACCACACGAATCTGACTAGCATTCATGAGGACGCAGGTTCACTCTCTGGCCTTGCCCAGTGGGTTAAGGATCCAGCATTGCTGTGAGCTGTGGTTTAGGTTACAGACACAGTTCGGATCTGGCTTTGCTGTGACTGCGGTGTAGGCCAGCAGCTACAGCTCCAATTCGATCCCTGGCTTGGGAACCTCCATATGCCATGGGTGCGGCCCTAAAAAGACAAAAAAAGAAAAGAAAAAAAAGTTTCCAAAACTTATACTGGATGTTATTACTGAATCTAATAAATTTTGAATAAATTCATTTTATTTCTGGGACTGTTTTTGAGTTTTTCCCCTTAGTATTGGTGAAAAATATGCATATATGAAAAGAAATGGAGTTAGCAGCATCTTTAATAATATATTCTCTCGGAGTGCCCATTGTGGCGCAGCAGAAACGAATCCGACTAGGAACCATAAGGTTACAGGTTTGATCCCTGGTCTCGCTCAGTGGGTTAAGGAGCCGGCGTTACCATGAGCTATGGTGTACGTCACAGATGCGACTCAGCTCCCGAGTTGCTGTGGCTGTGGCATAGTCCGGCAGCTGTAACTCCGATTTGACCCCTTCCCTGGGAACTTCCATATGCTGCAGGTGCAGCCCTAAAAAGACAAAAAAAAAAAAACAACAAAAAAAGCTCTCAAATACATAACATTTTAGTTATGTACTACTGTGTCAGCATTTGCAATTAAGACCATCCAGGCATTATTTAATTCTAAGAAAGCTGATATTACCTAAGGAACTGTAATTGTTTGACCATATAAAGCAAATACTATATTTGAATTCTGTGGAAATTAGGTAACTGTGCATACTACCTCTAAGCATCTAGTCCATCTTTCAAGCTAAAAAAAAATAATCTACTTGAGATGATTACTGAAACATATTTAAGTCTAAGAAAAATTATTTTGATGTTTCTTAGTTAACTATAGGGCATATAACTGAATGTACCCAGAGAAAATAGTGTTTATTGTTTTATGATCTACTTAAGTAAAATCATCCTGGTAATTTGATTATATGCCATACATTATAAGTTTTACCTTGTTAGGTGCTGGATATATTTTTTATTCCTACAGATATTCTTGAATTTTGTTCTGGGACACAACTAAATTAATTGAAAATAGTTTAATCCTTTTGAGTCTTGCTTTTCTTTTTTTTTTTTTCTTTTTAGGGCCACAACTGCAGCATATGGAAGTTACCAGGCTAGGGGTAGAATCAGAGTTGCAGCTAAGGCTTACACCACAGCCACAGCAGTGAGGGAGTGCAGTCACATCTGCAACCTGTGCCACAGTTTGTGGCAATGCCAGATCCTTAACCCACTGAGCAAGGCTAGGGATCGAGGCTATATCCTCATGGATACTAGTTGGGTTCTTAACCCAGTGAACCACAACTAGAACTCTGAGTCTTGCTTTTAGAGATAACTTAGATGGGACCAGAACAGTGTTTAAATTATGGCTAACTCCTTTTATAATACTAACACAAGACCCTTTTCAGTACTCTACCAAACCTAAGAATCATGAGTTTTTCCAGTTTTGCTGGTAGAAATGGGTACTATTTCCAGCCCTGGATGGGTTCTGAGTAATGTTTTCTGCAATGCTCTGGGGGTGGTTCTTTCCCTGGCTTTGGATAGTTTCTGTACATGCTCTTGCTAATCATTACTCTGCTGAACACTTGAGGGAAACCATCTTCAGATCTCTGGAGTCTGTGGAGGTCTCTCCTCTCTGGTACTCGGACCTGGAACTCCAGTCTCCCCAGACTGTCAGCTCCACCTCCTCAACTTGCTGTTTCCCCCTCTGTGACCTGCAGCTTTCAAACCCTATCCTGGCAGTAAGCTGGGGCTCCTCATTGGTTTCCCATATCTTAGTGATCACTCTCCTTGTTGCTGATGTCCAGTGTCTTAGGAACTATTGTTTCATATGTTTTGCCCAATTTTTGGTTGTTTCAATAAGAAAGGAGGGTAAAGCCAGTCTGTTATTATTCCGTTTTGGCCAGAGGCAGCCTAACGTCAGATTAAATCTTAAGTGAATATTAATTTTTCTTTTAATTTTCAAAAACATAGGTTGAGTTTCTGATGATATTATCTCCAAATGAGATTATTTTTCAGGGAGTAAGAGCATGACTTAATCTAGGCAGAACCAGATGATTTTTTAATTTTTTCTAGCTATCGGTAAAACCTGCTCTGACAATATCTTCCTAATACTTAAAGCAGTGCTGTAATAAAGATTAAAACTCATACATTGCACAGTTGCTGTGCATTAAAATAATAACCAAATTTTCTTCCAGCAGTTATCTATATTATAATCCCTTCCCTCCCAACAAATTGTGAAGATATAACAAAACTGATAATTAGGCATCATAAATGGTCTCTACACTCTTTTGGGAAACAAACTGGAACTTTACGTTAAAAGGCATAAAAATTATTATATCCTTGAATCATTAACCCCACTTGTAGAATTGTAGCCAATGTAAATAATCTAAGCTATGTAAAAAGCTGTATCTCTAAAATGTTAATCATAGTGTTAATTATAATGGAAAAAATTGGAAATAATCTTTTTATTAAATTGAAGTATATTGATGTAACAGTGTTAGTTTCAGATGTAAAGTGATTCAGTTATATATTTTTTCAGATTATGTTCCATTCTAGGTTATTACAAGATATTGAATATAATTTGTCTTTGTCTTCATTTAGTATGAAAATCTCTAGGTCCATACTTATTGCTACAAATGGTATTATTTCATTCTTTTTTATGGCTCATATTCCATTGTATATATGTACCACATTTTCTTTATCCATTCCTTTGTTGCTGGACATTTGGCTTGCTGCTATTATTTGGCTATTGTAAATAATGCTGCAATGAATATTGGGTTCCATGTATCTTTTTGAATTATACCCAGGAGTGGGATTACTCTATTTTTAGTTTTTAAAGGGATATCCACATTGTTCTCCATAGTGGTTGTTCCAGGTTACATTCCCACCAACAGTGTAGGAGAGTTCCTTTTTCTCCATCCCATCTCCAGCATTTATTATTTGCAGACTTTTTGATGATGACCATTTTGACCTGTGTGGGGTGATACTTTGCTGTAGTTTTAATTTGGATTTCTCCAGTCGTGATGTAGAGCATCTTTTCATGTGCCTATTGGCCATCAGTATGTCTTATTTGAAGAAATGTCTATTAAGGTCTTCTGCCAAATTTTTATTGTTTTTTTTTTTTTTGGTCTTTTTTTTTAGGGCTACATCTGCATCATATGGAGGTTCCCAGGCTAGGGGTGCAATTGGAGCTGTAGCTGCTGGCCTACACCACGGCCACAGCAGCATGAGATCCAAGCTGCATCCGTGACCTACACCGCAGCTCATGGCAACACCAGATCCTTAACCCACTGAGCGAGCCGAGGGATTGAACCCCTGTCCTCATGGATACTAGTCAGATTCATTTCTGCTGAGCCATGACAGGAACTCCAGGGTTGTTTTTTATTTTGATATTGAACTGTATGAGCTATTTGTATATTGTGGAGATTAATCCTTTGCTGATTGCATCATTTGCAAATATTTTTTCCTGTTCTGTAGGTTGTCTTTTCATTTTGTTGATGGTCTTCTTTGGCATACAAAAGCTTTTAAGTTTAATTAGGTCCCATCTGTTTATCTTTGTTTTTATTTCCTTTACTTTAGAAGATGGATCCAAAAAAAATATTGCTGTGATTTATTTCTAAGAGTGTTCTGCCTATGTTTTCCTCTAGTTTTATAGTATCTGGTCTCACATTTAGTTCTAATCCTTTTGAGTTTATTTTAATGTATGGTGTTAAGAGAATTTTCTAATTTCATTCCTTTCCGTATAGCTGTTGAGTTTTCCCAGCACCACTTATTTAAGAGACTATCTTTTCTTCATTGTATATTCATGCCTCCTTTGTCATAGATTAATTGACCATAGGTGCATGGTTTATTTCTAGGCTTTCTATCCTGTTCCATTGATCTATGTGTCTGTTTTTATGCCAGTACCATCCTCTTTTGATGACTGTAGCTTTGTAGTATAAAGTCAGGGAGCCTGATTCCTTCAGCTCAGTTCTTTCTCAAGATCATTTTGGCTATTTGGGGTCCTTGGTGTTTCTGTATGAAAAATTTTTTTTTTTTCTGTTTCAGTTCTTTGAAAAAACTTAGTTCTTTGAAAAAATGTCATTTGATAGGGATTGCATTGAAGCTGTAGATTGCCTTGGTTAGTATGGTCATTTAAACAATATTGATTATTTCAGTCTAGTAACAGTATATCTTTCCATCTGTTTGTGTTGTCTTCAAATTTATTTCATCAGTGCCTTATAGTTTTTTGAGTACAAGTCTTTAGCCTCCTTAGGTAGGTTTATTCCTGGGTATTTTATTCTTTTGGATGTGATGATATATGGGATTGTTTCTTTAATTTCTGTTTGTGATTTTTGTTTAGTGTATAGAAATGCAACTGATTTTTGTATATTAATTTTGTATCCTGCAACGTTACCAAATTCATTGATAAGCTTTAGTAGTTTTCTGATGGTGTCTTTAGGATTTTCTATGTATAGTACCATGTTTTATGCCAACACTGACAGTTTTGCTTCTTCCTTTCCAACCTATATGCTTTTTTTTTTCTTCTCTAATTGCTCTGGCCAGGAGTTCCAAAATTATGTTGAATGAAAGCGGTGAGAATGGGCATCCTGTCTTGTTCCTGATCTTAGAATGCTTTCAGCTTTTCACTGTTGAGTATGATACATTAGCTGTGGTTTGAGGTGTGTTCCCTCTATGCTCACTTTCTGAAAGGTTTCTTTTTTTAATAATAAATTGAGATTGAATTTTATTAAAAGCTTTTCCTGTATCTAGAGATGATCATGTGGTTTTTATTGTTCTTCAATTTGTTAAAGTGGTCTGTCACACTGATTTGTAGATATTGAAAAATCCTCGCATCCCTGAATAAATCCCATTTGATCATGGTGTATGATTCTTTTAAAGTACTGTTGGATCCAGTTAGCTAGTATTTTTGTTAAGGACTTTTGCTTTTATGTTCATCAGTATAATTTTCTTTTTTTAGTGGTAGCTTGGGTTTGGTGTCAGGGTGATGGTGGTCTCATAGAATGAGTCTAGGAGTATTTCTTCCTCTGCAGGTTTTTGGAATAGTTTCCAAAGAATAGGTGTTAACTCTTCTCTAAATGTTTGGTAGAATTCACCTGTGAAGCCATCTTGTCCTGGACTTTTGTTTGTTGGGAATTTTTAAATCTCAGATTCAATTTCAGTGTTTGTAATTGGTCTGTTAATATTTTCTCTTTCTTCCTGGTTCATTCTAGTTCAGCCTGGTTCAAAGGAGATAGTGCCTTTCTAAGAATTGTCCATTTCTTCTAGGATATCCATTTTATTGGCATATAGCTGCCTGTAGTAATCTCTTATGGTCCTTTGTATTTCTGAGGGGTCAACTGTAATTTTTGCTTTTTAATTTCTAATTTTATTGATTGGCGCCCTCTCTCTTTTTCTTCTTGATGAATCTGGCTAAAGATTTATGGCACCCTCTTTTTCTTCTTGATGAATCTGGCTAAAGATTTATTAATTTTGCTTATTTTTTCAAAAAACTCTTAATTTCATTGATCTTTTCTATTGTTTTCTTCACCTCTATTTCATTGATTTCTACTCTGATCTTTGTGTTTTTTTCCTTCTGTTAACTTTGGGTCTTGTTTGTTCTTCTTTTTCTAGTTGCTTTATGTGTAAGCTTAAGTGGTTAGAGATTGTTCTTGTTTCCTGAGGTAAGCTTCTATCACTCTAAACTTCCCTCCTAGAATTGCTTTTGTTGAGTTTCATAGGTTTTTGGATCATAGTGCTTTCTTTGCCTTTTTTTTTATTTCCTTTTTAGGGCTACACCTGTGGCATATGGAAGTTCCCAGGCTACGTGTCAAATCAGAACTGCAGCTGTTGTCCTATACTGCAGCCGTAGCAATGCTGGACCCAAGCCACATCTGCGACCTACACAGCAGCTTGAAGCAACCCTGGACCCTTATCCCACTGAGCAAGGCCAAGGATCAAACTTGTATCCTCATGGATACTAGTCAAGTTCTTAACACACTAAGCGACAATGGGGACTCCTGGATCATAGAGTTTTCATTTTCACTTGTTTTCAGGTATTTTTTAATTCCCTTTTTGATTTCTTCAGTGATCCATTAGTTGTTTAGTAATATATTGTTTAGCTTCCACATGTTTGTGGGATTTTTGCAAGTTTTTTTCTTGTAGTTGATTTCTAATCCCTTAGCATTGTGGTGTGAAAAGATGCTTGATATTATTTCAGTTTTCTGAAACTTACTGAGGCTTGCTTTATGGCCCAGTATGTGATCTATCCTGGAGAATATTCTATCTTCATGTAAAAAGAATGTGGTGCAGAAAAAGCTTTTGAAAAAATTCAACACCCATTCCTGATAAAATCTCTCCAGAGTGGGCATAGAGGGGAACTACCTCAATGTAACAAAAGCCGTTTATGACAAACCCACAGGTAACATCATTCTCAATGGTGAAAAACTGAAAGAATTTCCACTAAGATCAGGAACAAGTCAAGGAGGTCCTCTTTCACCAGTGTTATTCATCATAGTCTTGGAATTCCTAGCCATGACAGAGAAGAAAAAGAAAGAAAAGGAATCCAAATTGGAAAAAAAGTAAAACTATCAGTGTTTGCAGATGACATGGTTCTATACCTAGACAATCCTAAAGACTAAAAGAAAACTAATAGGGCTCATCAGTGAATTTGGTAAAGTTGCAGGATATAAAATTAATACACAGAAATTGATTGCATTTCTGTATACTAACAATAAAAGGTCAGAAAGAAAATTAGGGAAACAATCCCATTTACTATTGCATCAAAAAGAATAAAACACCTAGGAATAAACCTGTCTAAAGAGACAAAAGATCTGTAATCTGAAAACTATAAGACACTGATGAAAGAAATCAAAGAAGACACAAATACATGGAAAACTATACCATGCTCTTGGATCGGAAGAATCAATATAGTCGAAATAACAATACTACTTAAGGCAACCTACAGATTCGATGCAATCCCTATCAAATTACCAGTGACATTCTTTATAGAACTAGGACAAAACATTT